>PVIJ01019540.1:0-23326 GCA_004024925.1 Scalopus aquaticus
GCGACACATTTTCTAGAGTGAACTAGTGTTCTAGAGTGAACTCCATGTGGCTTAACTTTCTTTTCTACTTACTTATTCAGAATTTTAGAAATGGTGGTGCTAGGTGCACACATTTTTTATTTCATTGGTAGAACTCAAGTCCACGCATGATTGGGATAAATAGTGAGGGGGAAAGGCATGAATATAATTGGGAGGGCAGAAAGGTGTTGACATTTAGCTTGAAGCTCCAGAAAACACTGGTCGGAGTTCCAAGCTGACCTAGATGGAGCCAGGCATGACTGGTGAGTGGTGGGCAAATGAACTGACCAGGCCTGGAGTGACTTTGAACCCATATGTGGTCGGGGTTCAAATGTCACCTCTACTTCCTGGATTGGATGGTGAACTTAACCTCTCTCACATCCAGTTTTCTCATTTGTAAAATAGGGAGATTATGAGAGTTATGAGGATGAAATGAAGCCACACATGTGAGACAATTCCCAAGGGGCCAGGTCCTTACTTGCTATAGGTTGGAACCTGTTTTACCTCAAAACTTGAGCCTCAAACTCAAGTGCTGTGTGGACTGGGGAATCCTTCCTGCGCCTCCCAGTTCTAAAAACTACATTAAAACATATGTTTTTGATGCACTTTGTATGTCAGTCATTCTGGAACTCACTTCTGGCTTCTTTACTGCTTCCTTTCTGTCCCAGTCAAATGCTCTATCTTTTGTGGACGGGTAGATGGAGCTTTCCTAGTAGGTACCAAACTGGCTTTTAAGCAAAGGCTACATTCTTTGCTTAATTAATTAAAAACCAACATCAAACATCAAACTTCAGTTCGGGAATGAAAACTTTTAGTAGTGATCCAGTTTTATATAGTATGAAGGGTTCACCCTCTGGGGATATACAACATGGTTGAAAAGAAAAGCAGCATGAATACATTGAGGCCATAACCTGCTGTACACATAATTAATAATAAATACAAACAAATGTTTGATGAGTGAACCAAGCAGATGAACCCTCCTGTCTTTGCTGCCTTTCTCTACTCTGCCTGGTCCTGGGGCAGAGGTGGGCCCAGCTCGGCTTTCGCCTCATCCTTGCTGCTTTAATTCAATGAGCCGACCTGCAAACACAGCCAGAGTCCCGATGATACAGACAAGCATGAAGACTCCCAGGAGAATGTGGTCCATCACCATGGCCACGTACTTCCATTCCTCTGCCGCCTGCGGGGAGGAAAGTGTTAGACTTTCCCGAAGGCATCTACTAGACTCACACGCATCTACGGGGCCTTCAATTTGTAGATCTCCAAGCCCTGAACACACTTGGCTGACATTATGATATTTGGTTTTTAGTTAAATTATTCACAGTGTGAATTATTAGTCATGTGCCTCCAGGCAGCCACCAAGACCCATCTGAGATCGGCCCCTACCTCTTGAAGCCAAATACCAATCAAGCCAGACTTCTGTACCCAGTCATCTGTCCATCTGCACCCATGCATTTGACCAGTGAAACCCACAAGCCACAGTACTCACATTATTGGACTCCTGGTCCGACTTCATGGTCTCTGCGATGTACTTGATGCCCTCGATGGCACTTTTCACTTCAGGGTGTTTGATCAGAGGAAAGTGGAAGCCCATGGGCGGAGGTCCCGGTTTCCCAGAAATGTCAGAAATATCAATGTCTTCTGTAAAAATCTTTTTGTCTTGTCTTTCTCTGGATGGTCTTTTCATTGTGGAAAAGAACATGATATTTGGGATGGTCTCAATAAAAACCTAACATAAAAAAGAAATCCTTGCATGAGAAATGTTGTCATCAGGCAAGCGTCAAATTCTGACTTTAAATTAGCAATGTGACCTTGTCACAAGTCATTCAACTTCTCTGGGCCTCAATTTCTTTGTCCTTAAAGCAAAAGGACTATGCTAGATTTTCGAAAGGATTCCGCCACGCACATCCTGGGCCTGTTAAATTACTCTGGTTAACAGGGATGCTTATGTAATTTGAGACATTTACCACTAGAGGGAGACTGTGTGCCGCCGTCAGACTCGGAAGAAACCAACGAAGCTTAAAATTTCAGGCCCCTTTATAGGCACCTGCTTCTTTCAAGACCATATGTTCTCAAGATCACATGATAACCCTCCCCCACCCCACTCCAACACATATAAAAATATATACGCTTCTGGTCCCATGAAACAGCTAGACTGTTTTCTCTAATTTCTTGCTCTGAAGAAATGCAATACTGCATTTGCACCCGCCCATTCCTGCAGTTGCCAGGAATCACTTAATCTTTTTTTCCCTAAAGTTTTATTTATTTATGCATACAAGCTGGGACACAGGCCAGAGGCGTGGGGCGGCGAGAGGGCTCACCAGAGACAGAGTGGGGAGCAGAACAGGCAGATCTACGGAAATACACTGCTGAGGGGAGCAGCAGGCGAGGCAGGAGCGGTCTGCCGCACCATGTGGGAATCTCCCCAGCTGGTCTGGCATTGAACTCCCGTTGCGGCTGCACAGCACAGCACTTAACCGCTGAGCCACCAGGGAGACTTGAATTTAGAGTGGATTTTTCTTAATAATTTTTCTTTGCTCTCTGGAGAGGCTACATGAGATATTTATCATGGGGAAGAGAACAAAAGAACTCCTTCTCCAAACCCCTGACAACCCAGAAAGCACCGTTAGTTTCTACATACTCAGTGTCGGCCAGATGCCCTGACCCGTGGAAGGGGAGAACTGTGGCTATCCTTAAGGGAATGTCTGTCCCAAGCACCGTGTGTCTGGGCCTGGCTCACTCACCTTCCGCACCCACTCGGGCATGACGTGGGTGCTGGGCGAGCGGTGGTGCGTGTTGATGACGATGACAGTGATGATGATGGAGGCGATGACGAACACCATGGTGAACAGCATGTATTTCCCAATCAAGGGCACAGCACTGGAGGTGGAGGGGATCAGCTCCACGATGACCAGAAGGAACACGGTCAAGGACAGCAGGACAGAGATGCTCAGAGTCATCTTCTCCCCTGCACAGAAGACAAAATACACCACCTTACCTGTTATGGGCTAGCTTGGTGCTCCCCCAAGCTTGTATGATGAAGTCCTAAACCTCAGCACCTCGGTAGCCATGCAGTTGACCCTTGACTACCATGGGTTTGAACTTCTGGGTCCATTTACACCCAGATTTGTTCTCTGTATGAGGGTTCTGCATTCACAGTCAACCCATCTCAGGCTTGGTTGGTTGGATCTGGTGATAGGGAACCTGCCAACACCAAGGGTCAGCTACAAATGCCTGGATTTTCAACTGCCTGTGGTTGGCACCCCTCCTCTCCATGCTATTAAAGGGTCAAATGTATTTAGAGATATTACTGTATCTAAGGCAGTAATTAAATTAATATGCGGTCTTATGTTGAGCTCTCTGCCAATATGATGGTGTCTTTATAAGAAAAGGAGATTGGGTCTCCCTGGTGGTGCAACGAGTTCAGCACAGCACTATGAAGCTATCCAGAGCCACTGCAGCATGAGTTCAATTCCCACATGGTGCAGGGAGATTCCCACATGGCGCAGCAGACCTCTCCTGCCTGTCCCACTGCTCCCCTCAGCAGTGTACTTCAGTCATCTGCCTGTTCTGCTCCCCACTCTGTCTCTGGTGAATCCTCTCACTGCCCACACTTCTGGCCTACACCCCAGTTATTGTATGCACAAATAAATAAATCTTAAAAAAAAAAAAGAAAGAAAAGGAGATTATGACACATAGCACAGAGAAGGAGGACCGTGCAAAGGCCCAGGCAGTACGTGGTCATCCACAAACCAAGGAGAGAGGCCTCAAGAAGGAACCAGTCCTGCTGGTATCTTTGTCTTAGACTGCCAGCCTCCAGAACTGTGAGAAAATATGAATATCTATTGTTTTTTATGGCTGTTTTAGCCAACTAATATACCACCCACACCCCAGGGAGAGAGGAATATAACCAGCATGTTCTAAAAGCATCATTCTGGGATTTTTTTCTTGCTTAATTTACATGAGACCTTGGCATTTTATATCGGCTGATAATGTAAGGGGCAGGCATTTCCACTAGAGACTGCCAAGCAGAAGATAGCTACTTCCTCTCAGGCCTGGGAATGCCAGTTTTGGTTTAACCCAGGAAGCCAAGGGGGTTCTGGGAGACAAGCTAGCCCCCAGGAGGACAGTTTTCTGGCCTGCAGCAGAATGTCTTAAACCTCATGATAGAGAACTAGAGCTGGCCTCCTTATTATCCAGCTAGGTGGACAGCCCAGGAGCCCAGGAGTGTGTATTTTTCTCATCATGCAAGCAAGCTGTAAGACCAGTACCAGAAGAGCACACACTCGATGATTTCACACTGCTTATTCTCTCACTTTCATCTAAGAGGATGATTGACCTCATATTGTGTTGTTGCCAACTGCCCCATTGCCCCCACCTCTTGTCTCCAGACCCTATAATCTCAGGGTGAAAATGGCCCACTGGAGTCTTGGTGTGGCCAGCAGCAGGGCAGGGACTGAGAGACACGGGATGTTTTTGTGGTGACTGGCCACTGTGATGCAACAGAAAACCTTTGGAAGGGGCTTTCCTTGGCCTGGTCGTACTGTTTATGACTTGGGAAACTCTGTGTTGCCCTGTTTTTCAGTACAAAGCTTTCCTCCTTACTGAAACTTCCAGATGCTAAGAGTATATACAGGAAAATGAGTGGAAGAAAGCAAGAAACTGTCAGTTCTAGCTGGTGGACAGGAAAGTCTGCAATAATGGAAAGAAGACAATTATAAATATGTCATATTCATCAAATTACATCATATTTCTTGATCAATAATGATGATAACAGTAATAGCTAACATTTATTGGATTACCTTACTATTCTGAGGCTAAATCAAGGGTAAATCATTTAGGATTTCTAGAACTCTGAATAGTGTCCATGTTGTCCTGACTAGTGTTTACTCGCTTCACTTTAAGAAGCTTCATTTGACTAGAAAGTTGAAAAAAAAACCCGTTTGTTATCACTTGTTTGAAACAACTACAATAGGGCCTCCCTGGTGGCGCAACAGTTTAAGTCTCAGCACTATGAAGCTATCCAGAGCCACTGCAGCATGAGTTTGATTCCCAGCCAGAGAGATTCCCACATGGCGCAGCAGACCTCTCCTGTCTCGCCCGCTGCTCCCCTCAGCAGTGTACTTCAGTCGATCTGCCTGTATCTGCTCCCCACTCTGTCTCTGGTGAATCCTCTTACCCCCCACACCTCTGGCCTACACCCCAGTTCTTGTATGCGTAAGTAAATAAATCTTTTAAAAAAACTACAATAACTAGAACATACGTCTGTGGGGGTTTTCTGCCTCACTCTCCACCATGTATAACAGTCCCTGCTATATAACAGTCACTCTCGCAAATAGAGGTTGAATGAGTGAATGCGTCTTTTTTCCCCTGGTTGGAAAATTGGATTTAGACTTTTGTGGATCTACAAAAATCATCTTGATAAAATTGCTAGCTGTCACAAGTTTGGGGAGTATGTGTATCCTCTTTCTTTGTTCCCTACTGCTGCTATAAATTGTTTACGAGCAGTGACTTGCTGGCAGGTGCGTGTACAGTCTCTCTTCCTTTTCTGTAGATTGTCACAGATGTCACAGATGTGACTACTCAGTAGGAGGCAAATAATTTGTCCAGGCTGATATGTGAAAAAGAAGTGCTACTTTGTAAGTATGGTCTCGCGTATAAAGATAATGCCATGTGGAAAACATATGCAAAAGCTTTTCTCAAGTGGCCAGCAGTGGGCTAAAGGGACAGCACCTGGATTAGTCAGCAGAACAGGTGACTTCATAGGGGCAGTGGCTTGGGGTGTCTGCCATCCATGCCTGGCCCAGCACATTTCTGGGCACACACATTCGTTAGGTATTTGACCAATAGGTGTGGGTGGTTAGTCACTTTCACTAGACTGAGCTGCCTCTATCTTCAGCGTCACTTTCCACTCTGCCTGAGCTGTGAGTTCTGCCCTCAGGACCTTAACCAGTGCACACGGCCACTCAGGACACCCATCCTCCCTGGGGTCTGTCCTATTTGTTTATCAGTCCATGTTTGTTCCTGGCTCTCCCCAGAATAGCAGCTTGAGACCTGTCAGCATCAACAGCAGCCATGGCAACCGCACCCACCTGAGTCTGTGGGCAGGTAAAACACCAGGCCGGTCAGGAAGGAGAAGAGCAGGCAGGGAACGATGACATTGACAATGAAGTAGAGGGGCAGGCGCTGCATGACGAAGTGGTAGGTGATGTCCAGGTAGGGGGTGGACGGGCAGCAGGCGTAGAACACCCAGTGCTTCCAGCCCCGCGCCTCCTTGATCACCCACTCCCCGCTCTCCATGAAGTTGCTCAGATCTGGCTGGTCGCTTTCCTGAGAAGATGGAGTGAGACCTTGAAGTCCCTGCCGCATCACCCGAGGAGGGGCAGGATTTAATAATCAGCTGTGACGAGGTGACAGATTCCAGAGCCAACTGTCATATCCGCAGGAGGACCCCTGGGTCACTTCTGCTTTTAGGTCATAGATTCCTTTCCTATAAAGTAAGGGGGTCTGGACCATTGGGATGGTCCGTATTGACTGCACACCTCAGTCACCCGGACTTAAACCCTAACCCACCCCAGATGGAGTAAATCAGAAATCTTCAGGCTGAGCCTGGGCACCGGGAGGTAGTTTCCACAGGCAGGGCATCAGGAACTTTCCCAGCCAACCGATAGCCATCAAACTAGATGATCCCCAAAGTGCCATCTGACTGGTGCCAAGAGCCTGTGACTGTTGACGGACAGAGTTGGAGACCAGAGTGACTCGTCCCTGAATCCAGCCTCGTTGCACAAGGTCACCACCTACCGGGTTGATGGCCACCACCGAGCCATCGTAGGTCCAGGTGCCCAGCTTCATGCTGCAGTTCTGTTCGTCAAAGGGAAAGTGGGTGACAATGATCTCACAGTAGCTTTTAAAGATGGCCGGAGGTGTCCATGTGATGTGACCAGTGTAGTCCAGGAGCACTTTGGTGAACTTGACAATGGCAAAGTCACCATCTGCACTGCAATTGGGATGAAAGAGGAACTTGGCTCCCAGTGAAGGATGAGCCTTCAACTCTGCTTGGGGATGTTTAACAAGGAGACAGCTGTTCATTATTCAGGTGCTAATTATAGAAGCTTCCTTTTGGTAGTGTTGCTTCTTAATCTATGACAATATTCGCCTAATTTGTCTGATGTTAAGAATCACTGGGATGTTTGTATAAAATACAGATTCCTGAGCACATCGAGCACTGAATCAGAATATCTGGGGAAGAGCCTGGGAATCTTGTTTTATTTATTTTTTTTCTTTTTAAAATGTTCTGTTTTATTTTTTTATATATTTTTATTGTTATTTATATCTTTTACATTTTGTATTCCCCTTGGGTAACCCACCACCAATTCACCCGTGATCCATCTCTGTGGTCCCTTGTGTTCTTTTCTACTCCATTTTGTGCCCTCCCCCTCCCCCCCAAGTGTCTCTCTCCTATTTGGTTTCCCTATAGTCCTATTATAAGTGGAAACATTCGATATTTTTCTCTTTCCTTCTGGCTTGTTTCGCTGAGTATGGAATCTCGTTTTAAAGGAATTATAGATAACACTGATCCATGGCATCCCAGATTTTTTCCTTCCCAGTCCTCCATGGTGTTTGTCATGTTCCTCTTCATCTTTTCTCTCCCTGATTTACTTAGAAAGTTAACTGGGGGAAAAAAACAGGGATTTTAAATAAAACCTGCAGTGGCTCATTATTATGACAGGCAGGTTAAGGAAGAGGTCCATTCCCTTTTGAATCACAGCTTAGAACTCAGTGGAGTGGGGCCACACCCCCCAGATGCCTCCAGGGCCAGACAGGTGAGGAAGGAGTGATGACTGAGGCTGAAGGAGAGCCCCCTCTCCTCCAGAGTGCCCAGCAGCTCTGCCTGTGGTGTCCTCCATGGCACAATGTTGCCAGATATTTGGGTTCTTTCTCAGAATCTGGAAATCTAGATATTTTTGTCTAAAATTTCCAGATTATGAATGATGGATTTTTCCAGAGAGGCTAAAAATTGCCATGCGATACTTCCTGATTTTCAAATCTTGGCAATAATTTTTTTATTTAAAAATATTCCCAAAGTGGTAGATATGAAAAAATAATAACAAGCCATTCTGCAGGCCTTATTCAGTGGGCAGCCCTCTCTCTCCAGGCTGATGGGGAGCAGGTGTGAGAGTGTGAGGTAGGTGCCTCTTCCTAAGTGGGCCTTCAGGGACATGGCTCACGTGCTTTGTTTCAGCAGCCTGGGCAAACTAATAAACACAGAAAAAGTACAAAGAAAGAAACATACTAAACCTGGGCCTCCCTGGTGGCACAATGGGCTGAGTCTCAGCACTATGAAGCTATCCGCAGCCACTGCAGCATGAGTTCAGTCCCTGGCCAGGGAGCGTCCCACATGGCACAGCAGACCTCTCCTGTCTTGCCCACTGCTCCCCTCAGCAGTGTAATTCAGTAGATCTGCCTGTTCTGCTCCCTACTCTGTCTCTGGTGAATCCTCTCCCCCCACACCTCTGGCCTGCACCCCAGTTCTTGTATGCATAAATAAATCTTTAAAAAAAAAGAAACATACTAAACCCCAACAATCATGGCCCCTAATCCCAAACAGCTCATTGTTCACTTCATCAATCAAGAGATATTCTTGCCATTTATTTTTTCTTGGAAATGAGGTTGGCTTGGTGCAGAGAACTGCACAATTCTGGGCCTTCTCTCAAGAGGCCCAAAAAGCAAAAGCTCCATAGATGTCTAAGTCTTTCCTTCTAAGCAGGTAAAACAACATTCTCTCCCCACCAGAGATTGGACCAGAGATTGTCACTGCTTCCCTCAGACTCTCAGCTAGAGAGAAACTTCACTAACACAAGACAGTCTGCTCTACCAGAATATTTGCCTGAAATCATTACATAAATGATCAGATAATTTGACTCATGCTTGAATCCCAGGTGGAGCTGGAAAGTATGTAACAGAAAATCAAAGTTGGGGAGGTCGGCTTTACGGGGTGTCACTTCCCTTCGGCAGCCCTTGCCACCTTCCCTGGTAGGTCTGTTAGAAGCACAGCCAGCAGGCCCAGACACAGGCTGCGTGTTGTCACACGGCAAGGCCTCCGCCAAGTCGCGTGCTCCTGCCTGGGAAGGATGCACTCTGAAGTGAACGTTCCCTGACAAATGAAGGGCATATGATAATGAACGTGTCATTAAACTGCAGTGTCTTGAATCACATTATAACTTCACCACATGCAGGCTGTCACAGAGCCCAGTGGAGGGGCTCTGCAGGCACCCCGGGCCGTCAGCAGCCCGCCGTGTCTTGGGATGCTGTGAGCATGTGCTCAGTACAACCCCAGGAGGGTCAGACCTATTGGTAGGGAGGACATTTCATTCCAAGGAACTCGCTGAGATGAGGTTTGGGTTCTTTGGATACTTGCCATACACCCTTCAGGAGCTCTCAGGGATTAAATGTCCCTCACCCTACAGTCCTGATTCAATTTGGCTCTGATAATTGTTTCTATTCATAACATGAGACACCATATGGCACCCCTAGCATGTCAACTTGGCTCTTGGTTTTTAAGGGTTATTTAATGTTAACAATGTTGAGAAGCATGCCGAGAGTGGCAGCCCTTCCGTTAGGGCACTCGGGCACCGCCTGCCCCATCCTCTCCCCCTTCTGTCTGTTTTGCTTACTTGTTATAGAGAACAAGGTCTGGGCGCCAGATCTTTTCTGAGGGAATGTGAATTTTTTTCACGCCGCCATAGTCGTCTGGATTCCATTTTAGGTTGTAATCCACCCATTGCTAGAAAAAGACATTCAACCAATTGAAAAGCTAGATTTTTAAAAATCTAGGGTTACTAAGAGCTTGGATGGCTGTGGTAATTCAGATTTGGATGAAATTGTGCTCCAGTGAGAAAAGTTTGATTCAGAATTCAGCTTTCCCTTAATAAACAATAAGGACAAACACATAATGGCACTGACAACCTGCAGGCTCTGTTCTAACCACTTTCCCTATATTCATCACTTAGTGTCAGGGCTATCCTTATGAACTGACAGTGGATACTGACCCAGTAGGAGTGATCACCGACTCCATGAGAAAACAAAGGTATTCCCAAGTCACGCCACTGGGTGACAACAGATCTACCATGGCATCCTGCCTACCTCAAGGAAGGAGAAGGACCTTACTGGAACACTGTCTTCAAGCAGGCAACATCATTTTAAAAAGCATTATGTATTTTTCTTCACTATACAGTATATGCCTAGTGTAGCAAATTTGAATAGCACAATATTACGAACTGAATTGTGTCTCCCCCAAATTCCTATGTTGAAGTCTTAACTCCCGGCACCTCAGAATGTGACCTTATTTGGTGATAGGGTGACAGAGTTCATCAAATTAAAACGAGGTCATTTAGGTAGGTCCTAATCCACTGTGCTTTGTCTTTATAAGAAAGGGACATGTAGGGCCTCCCTGATAGTGCAGCGGTTAAGCGCTGCGCTGTGGAGCTGTCGGCAGCAGCGATGCGAGTTCGATGCCCAGCCGGGGAGAATCCCACATGGTGCGGCAGACCTCTCCTGCCTTGCCCGCTGCTCCCCTCAGCAGTGTGTTTCTGATCTGCCTGTTCTGCTCCCCGCTCTGTCTCTGGTGGGCCTCTCGCCACTCCACACCTCTGGCCTATACCCCAGCTGTATGTATAAATAAATAAATCTTTAAAAAAAAAAAAGAAAGGGACATGTAAAGACACACAGACCCAGGGAGAAGGCCACGTGAATGTGAAGACTGCCAACTATAAGAAAAGGAGAACCCTGGACAGATTCTCCTCACAAGGAACCAATCTGTCAACACCTTGATTTTAGACTTCTGTCCCCAAGAACTCTGATATCATAAACTGTTGTTTAAGTCACCTAGTTTGTGACTTTGTTTCATCAGCCCCAGCAAACGAATATACGTAGAAAAAGCACAAAGTAACGTCAGCAAACATGATCCATAATCCACCCCCCCCCCCAAAAGATCTACATACAACATTTGGGTCTATATCCCTGTCACCCAATTGATTTCAGCTGGGCCTAAGTTAAATCTTAGGATTAATTAAAGCAACATAAATGCAGCTATCTAGCTGAATTACCTGTTTCAGACGAACATTGGTTGTCACAATCTGATTTACTTCATCCTGAAAAAAAGGTAAGATCCCATTTTTAGGAGTAGAGTGGGGAGCAGAGGAGAGGATGCTCCAGAGTGAGAGATGTAGCATTGTGGGCATCCCAAGAGCTCACGTCTTACCACATTGATGAGCTGTATCAACTGCAGGCCCACGGTGACCTCCACGGCCTGGCGGTGGTCTTCTACTGGCCGCACCACGCTGTTGTAGTCTTCAAATAGCTTTGCCACCAGACGTGTCTCATGTTCAGAGCCCAGGACAAGGCCAGCTTGGGCAGTAAATAACACACATGCTGTCAGATTCTGTTTCCCACTCTCCACATGTGCTAGCATGAGAAACTGGGGTGTGACCAGCTCATGAAAGGCATGCAGACCCCTATTATTGCCTTCAGTTCCTTTCCAAGAGCAGCTACTGAGGTAGTCCTTTCTCAGGCAACATGGGACACGCCAGATTATCATGGCACTTGTACTTTGGACAGATGACATTCCTTAACACAGCTTCTGACTGAGTTGAGTTTGCAAAGGACATACACATTCAAGAAAGTTTCATACAAAAAGCCAGTCTCAGAATTTCAGTCTAGTCATGCCATAATGAAATCTTGGATTGGCTGGCCTCAGGTCTCAGGATGCCAGGAATAGACAAAAATCAATGCTGATTCACACCCAGAAGATGTGAACATAATTAACATAATTGAAAACAATGTGTTGGTGAGGAAGGAGAGAAACTGGAACTCTCATATATTGCTAGTGAGTTTTAAAATGGCGCAGCTGCTGTGGGAAATAGTTTGGTGCTTTCTCAAACGGCTAATTAGTTACCATATGACCCAACAATTCCACCATCTCCTCAAAGAATTATTCATACAAAAACTTGTATGCAGGTGTTCATGGAAACACTGTATATACTAGCTAAAAGGTGGAAACAACCTGAATGTCCATCACCGATAAACAGACGAATGGTAATCCATTCAGTGGAACATTATTCACCCATAAAAAGGAATGAAGTATTGATACGCACTACAACATGGATGGAGCTTGAAAACATTGTACTAAGTGAGAGAAGTCAGGCTTAGAAGCAACATATTGTATTATTCCATTGATATGAAGTGTTCAAATTAGGCAAATTCGCAGAGACAGAAAGCAGATTAGTGGTGACCAGGGACTGAGGGACCAGGGTAATGGGGGTGAATGCTAATAGTACACAAGGTCTTTGTGGAGTGATGAAATACTTCTGGAACTAGATAGTGGTGACAGTTGCATAACATTAACATTGTGAATATACTGAATGCCACTGAATTGTACCCTTTAAAATGGTGATTTTTATGTAATGTATATGTTACCATAATTTAAAAAAATATTGCTGCTGGTGGGTACATTTCTCAGATTTAAGTTGTTAGAAGAGTGAAACTGAGTGCTTTGCTGACCTGGGTTTGGGGCTCCTGTGTACAGCATCATGGATTCCAAGGAACCTTTACTACATTTTCCTTCAGAGGGAGGGCAGTATCATCTAATACCCTCAGAGCCCACAGCTCTCTTCTGTTCAATGTTATGTGCTCCTCACTGGCCTCTGATGAGTCAGCCAGGCGGACATTCTCACCTGAGATCCCTAGAGGTTGTACAACCTGTCCAACATTCTGCCACTAGGGCAGACTTCTGTGTAGAGCCCTGTCATTGTCCCTGTGTCCCTGGACTAACTCCTACCATCATGAGTGTGTTGTGGGCTGTCCTGGAAACTGCAATTGCATGTACCACTGTTCTTATGAGCAAATGTGTTCCAGATTCCAACAAGTGCCTTATGAAGGCTCTTTGTAACTCAAGCCTTCCGTGCATTGGGGCCTGCCTGTTCGGGGTTGGAGAGGAAACAGACACACAATCCATTTGCCCTGATTCATGTAACCAGATCTCCCCTCTCTGCAGGTCACTGCTTAGACCACCAGCCCTCTGCCCTGGGCCAATCAACTTCTGAAAAATTGAACAAACAAAATACTTTCCCTTTATTCCCAGTGGTGTTAACCTCTAAGATGGGTCATTATTTTTCTCCTTGGAGCCTAGGTTTGGAAGAGTTTAATCAACAAAATATTATTAAGTAAATAGTACTTTTTCTATTTTTTCATCAAAAAATAACATTGAAACTCAACTTGCTGTGCACCAGATGTTCTTCTCTGTGCTTTATAGATACACAGATGCTTTCAATTCTCATAACAGGGTACAGCAGCTAGTAGTGTTGTCCTCACCGTTTACAGCTAAGGAAACTGAGGCACAGAGATGTTAAGTGAGACTTGCCCTGACTTCAAAATGGTGGCTCTGGGACTCCAACCCAGAGCCCATTCTCTCACTACTGTTGCTCATCCAGAACTTTGGATCAGACTGAAATACCCAATGTTATACAATGAATTGCTACATTTTCACCCCCCTCCAAAAAGTATGTTTTATTCTGTAGAGTTTTATTAAAGGCCTGTATTATCTTATTGAAGCCTTACAACAATCCCATGAGTTAAGTCTACCTTTAATTTATGAATAGAAACAGATTCCGACAGTTAAGCAACATGGTTCCCCAGGTAGTGAGAGCTGGATTCTAACCCGAGGCGGCCTGACACTAGGACCTGTGTGCTTGGCCGCATCCCTGAAGGGAAATGTATCATTCTACTCTGAGTTTTGAGACTTTCAGTGTAGCAGAAATATCTTCATTATGTCCTCCCTGGACTCTATGTAGGGAACCCTGAGCAAGTCTACCTCTTCATTTCCCAACTTTTCTGAACCCAAAATGGTCCAAGGTGCCCAATCATGCAAGCTTCACATGGCTTCTGTCCGAAACCACCTGTCTTTGAGGACCCCTCAAGAAGGCATATTATCCAAAGGCGCGGTTTGTGCAGTCATTTCATTAGGCCCATGGGACACTGCAGTCTGTCCTCCATGCCTTGTCTATCCTGGGCCTCTTCCCCTCGCCCTCCACCCCACAGCATGGGTCACCTGGCTACTGAGTTTGAAGATATGCTTTGGCATTACCCCAGGATGATTATTTTGAAATCCTCCCACCCCCCCCACCTGGCCCCCATTTGACAGGAAGAACATACTTGAAAGCAATGTGTAGAGCAGATAGCAAACATTATGTAGCAGGAAAAGTATTCAGGTCAGCCGTGCTCCATTAAGGAGAAAGGGAGGACTAGGCACACAGGCGCACTCAACATTCCAGTGACTTTCCTCTTAGCCTCTCCACCCTCACTAATAACAAGGGGAACTTGTTCCTTCCGTCAGAATTTCAGAAGAGAAATTTCGGTTTCTCTGATTGGGTTTATTAGCAATTCTTTTTCCCTCCCCAAAGCAAGGTAGAGTGATAGAAATTTGCAGGGCTGTTCCTAACTCCAATATGATTTGAAGAGTTGGACCAGTTCTTCATAGATTCAATGAATCACAGTAAATACTTTATTTAAATGATAGGGAGTTAATGAACAAACATATAGACAAGTAAATAATAATGACAAAGTCTTCCTTTATGGCAAAATCCCATTAATAATTCTTACTCAAAAGGTGGTAACATGAACTCATTCATCAAATATTTGTTGAGCCTTTGTTATGTGCAAAGCACTGTTTGAAATGCTTAGAGATTTTCAAAGGTGAATCTGACATGAATGCAATCTTCCTATCCTCCTGGAGAGTGACATTTTTCATTTACATAAATAACTATGAACAAGTTGGAAAGTAATATGCCACAAGGAAGGTAGGAATGGAGTACTTAGGATTCCAGAGACGGAAGAGAGGAAAAGGTTGTAATGGAAGATGCTATATAAATAGCATGGAGATCACTGTGTATTAAGCTAACACAGGAAAGAGTGTCCCTGATATGAATGAGAATTTAGCCCACAAAGGACTGCTTCTAAGTAGGAGAGCCTAGCCTTAATTTCAAACTGTTCTTTTTTGTACCACACTGATCCAGTCTGTTATGCGGGGAACAGTTGGCTGGGTTGGGCAGAAGGATTCTGTGCTGTTACTACTTTGATACCTGTACTGTTATTACCTTGGATAATGGTCAGCTCAACCTGGTGCTATGTCTCTTGCTACCTTTGCAAATTTCTGGTAGTGTTTTCTAACTGTGCACATAACAAATGGTACCTCCAACTGGTCACATTCTGAAATGTGTAAACTAAGTAAACTTGAGCAGGTCAGTTCATGCCTTTTAGCTTCAGTTTCCTTATAAGAAAAAATGAAGAAGTTGGACTGCTTAATCTAGATCTAAATTTCTATGAGCCAATCATGTGAATTGGTGCAGGCAGACTCTAGGTTTGATTTAAATACATCGTACGTACTTTTAAAAATACCTAAACATGCATTTTTGGAGGTCTTTGGTGTCCTAAGAGATCTTTTAAGGATTTTTATGTGTAAGCAGAAGAATTTTCATTGAGTATAGTGTTTGCAAACAGTATGCACACACACCACCGCCGCCTGCAGCCCCCGCCATCATCCCTGCCACGAGGCCGGCTTTTGTTGGATCAAGTCCAAATTCCACAGGATATAATTTATCTGAGATTAGGCTTTTCTCCTCAACTCTATTGAAAAAATTTAATAATAAAGGTCTTTACCTCTTTTGCCCAGAAGGGCTGTGTTTGTCAGAGCAGCAATCGAGAAATCACAGAATATCACTGGCCTTGTTTTGCAGTTGGGATGATATCACCAGTAAACTTTCATGTGAAGCAATCAGCAGCCATCCCCTACTTCCCTCTACCGGAAGTTTGGGATTCAGGATAGCATTTCAGCTGCTGTGTTGTCACACATTCCAGAGTTGAATGCAGGTCAAGGGCTGTGCAAGGTTTTATAGTTTCAATTCAAACCCAAACCCACACACAGTAATAATCCTTTAAAAAAACACACAAAAACTAGTCCTGAATGCATTCATACGGACTGTTTCTTAACTTCAGAAGTTTGTAAAATTACAAAATACTTCATCTCTTAGGGGGAGAGTTTAGTTACAATTATTAATAGATTTTGCTTTCCAGCACATGCCGCTGTCAATCAACCCTCTTATTATCAGAATTCTCCGAGAGCAATGAAAGGACTGGTTAACTGTATTGTTTGCCATTCTGAGTAGCTGCTCTGAGGCCCTAGAGCTCAAGTACAAAAGCAGCTCTGGGGTGGTAGGTGTGGGGAGGCATCTGACCCTGTGGGTGAGTCAGGTGCATGATGGGAGGAGAGGAGACCTGCGAGTCTGCTCTGCAGGATCGGGCAGTTCTCGTTGTAGCTGCAGATCACAAGTTAGCAACCTTTGTCCACAAACCCAGTCAAGCCAACAGGAGTGAGAAACTGACAGAGCAGCCTGCAGCAGGTGAAGCTCGGCCATTTTGTGTCCCCACCAAAGAAGCAAGACTCTGGGGGTTTCTTGGGCCTCAGCCTCACAGGGGAGCCCTCCAACCCGGCACTTACCAGAGCAGAACACCAGGAGCAGGAGGAGTAGCCGGGCTGCCATGCGTGTGGGCGCTGGCGTGGACTGGTGGCAGAGTGGTGGCTTGTGCTGCGCTGGCCAGGACTGTGTGGCGGGAAGCTTGGCAGCTCGGGGATTTGGAGGGGGCCGGCTCGCTATTGTTTTACACCACCTGTTTGTGGCAGTGACAGCTGGGCTGCCTTAAGCCCTCAGAGCTGCTCCTCAGCAACTTGTATTACTGCAGAATGCCTCACTTTACACACTTGCTATTCCCTTGATAAGTTGAGTGTGAACTGCATTGTTTTAAATGCACTGTGAGCCAGGTCTTAATAAAAAAAACATGTAGCAGGGAGAGACTTGTTTTGAATGGTGAGCAGCTCCCTCCCTTGTAAATATGAAAACCTCATCTATGTGGGTTGATTTCATCAGACACTTGGTTTTAGCAGATAGTCAGCTGTGTACGTAAGGCTCTGACCAGCCTAAATCAGAAAAGTCCACATTCAGCACACAGGACATTTGTTCTGCTTCCCTCCAGGCTGAGAGTGCCCGGCTTTTGTGGCCAAATGAGTCTGGGAGGAGTGTGATCCTCACGGAATCTGCCGGAGCATCTATGCTGGGTGGGGTTGGGTTTCTAACAAAGATGGCTTTTTCCATAAAACTGTTTCACTGGACCCTGGAGGGGTGGTTGGGACCTGTCTCTGTATATGGTAACACCTATCCCGTGGTGAGCCATTAGCTGGATCAAACCACCCACCTCCCAGGTGCCGTTGTTCAAGGAAAGAGTAATTAATGTGAACAGAATGTCCCACAGCATAAGCAGTTGTTCCAGGTTCCGACTTCCTTCCAGCGATTCCTCTGTCTGCTCTCACTCAGTGGAGTGGAGAATGCAACGGTTCGGCTTTTCAATTCCTTTTTTGGGAAAAAAACAATACTAAAAGCCAGCATTTAGTAACTGCTCAGCAAGTGTTTTTATCTAAATGGAGAAGGAGGCAATGATTTAAAACACCTTGCCTATTCCTGCCTCGTTTTCTTCTCAGATTGAAGCGGGTAAGGAAGTCCCCTCACCTCAAACCCAAGGACAGCATTCTGACAGCCCTCCCCCCACACCCCAGCTCCTGTGAGTCCAGACAAATCTCTGGACACAGGGCTTGGAGGGCAGAGCAGAGAGCAGCAAGTTAGCATGACAGGTGTTCTTGCTAACTCAAGTAGATTCCTATGTGGTATCATTTAGTAGGCTATTTTTAGGATCTGGGATCTTGGATCTGGGAACAACCAAAACAATTCCATATAAATTAATGTAACTATATTCCTAGACCCAAAAAGTACCTTCCAAATCATATCAAATAGGAATGTTCTACTTTCAGATTTTTGGGGAAATCTGCATCTATTTATTTATATAAATTGTGGGACATCAATTGTCCACTAAAAATTCATTCTTTTCCTGCCATAGCCTAGAATTGTGACCGCCTAGCTAGGAAATACATCCCTTCACACTGTGGGTCTAGATGGAGGGATGTGAACCAAGGTCTAGAAAATTAAATGAGGAGAAATTAAGTGAGAGTCATAAACTCCAACCGGAGCTCGTCCATGCACTTCTGGCTTCTGACTGGCAGACGGACGTGACCCCTGAGGCAGCCCTGGGCACCACATGCTGAGGGGACTTTACTTTTTTTTAAGATGTATTTATTTATGCATACAAGAACTGGGATGTAGGCCAGAGGTGTGTGGGGTGGGGCGGTGAGAGGATTCACCAGAGACAGAGTGGGGAGCAGAACAGGCAAATCTACTGAAGTCCACTGCTGAGGGGAGCAGGTGCCAAGGCAGGAGAGGTCTGCTGCGCCGTGTGGGAATCTCCCTGGCCAGGGATTGAACTCGTGCTTCATGGCTGCGGATAGCTTCATGGTGCTGAGAGTTAACCCGTTGCGCCACCAGGGAGACCTGGCTTTACTTTTGATATCCTGGATCCTTGAATGGCTTCACAGGCCATTGCCATGGTCTGCGATATCATTTGAAGAAGTATCATATATTTTTCTACATTATAAAATATATGCCCAGTGTAGCAAATTTGAATAACACAATGTTATGAACCAAATTGTGTCTCTCCAAAATTCATATGTTGAAGTCTTAACTCCAGTACCTCAGAATATGACCTTATTTGGTGGTAGTAAGGGAGTGGGGAGAACCGCTGAAGGATTGGATGTGGATGCTAGAGAAAAAGAGGATGACGATTACCAGTGATTTGTAGGGTTTTGGCTTGAGCACTAGGACAGAGTTAGTGAATTTAAGAAGACTGGATGGAGCAGGTTGAGTGGAGGTGGGGAGATCATGAGTTCTTTTAGGGGTGTGATGAGTTTGAGCTGTCTACAGGAATCCTGAGTAAACAGTTAGATTTATGAGTCAGGAGTTTAGGAGAGAGGTCCGGGCTAGGGAGGACGGTGCTTAATGCCACAACTGGGTAGGTGAAAGAGTGAGCCTAGGCAAGAAGAGAGCTAACAGAGGTAGAGGAGCAGAGGAAGATGCAGAGTAGGCTGAGAGGGAGGAAGCAAAGAAGCAGCAGGAGATTGAGAGAGTAGAATTCCAGAAGCCAGGTGGAGAACTATGCAAGGAAGAGAGTGTTCTACTGAGTAAAACGCTACTGATGGAGCCCATGAGTAGGATGGAAATGACCGTGGCGCATAGCAATATGGAGGTCACTGGTGACCTTGACACCCACAAAACCCAGCTGTGATAGACTTAAGAGAGGAGGAATTTGAGGGACTCTATTGCAAGGAGTAACAAAGAGTAAGGTGGTAACTGCTGGGGGAAAATAGATTCAAAGAAGCTTTTTATTTTGTGACTTTCTTTCTGGATGGGAAAAATAACAGCATATTTTCAGGATGATCATAATAATCATGATAAATCACGATAAAAGAATTGAGTTTTTAGTCAGGAGTTGGAAGAAAATACCCATGAAAAGGTTTTTCAAAATGAGATTTATTATGTATATTCTTCTAACTTGCAAACTATATAATAAATATGCTCCTGGTCAAATAATGTGGATCTACAGTTTCATTTTTTAAAAAAAAGATTCATTTATTTATGCATACAAGCTGGGGTATAGGCCACAGATGGGGGGATGCGTGAGAGGATTCACCAGAGACAGAGTGGGGAGCAGAACAGGCAGATCGACTGAAGTACACTGCTGAGGGGAGCAGCAGATGAGACAGGAGAGGTCTGCTGTGCTGTGTGGAAATCTCCCTGGCCGGATATGGAACTCGTGCTGCAGTGGCTCTGGATAGCTTCATAGTGCTCCGCTTAACCTGTTGCACCACCAGGAGGGCCCTACAATTTCATTCTTACAATACTGTACAATACTATAATGCTGTATAATGCTGTACAATACTATATTGCTGTACAATACTATAATTTTTGAGTGTTCCATTTATTTAGCTGATTTCATATCATTGGACATTTGGATGGTTTCCTTATTTACTCTTACTTGTTTTTATAAACACTCCTTATACATATAAATCAGCCTAAAATACATAATTTTATGTATTGAGGCTACTGTAGGAAGGCTCATAATTGCTGTAGGATAAGCTTAGAATTAGAAGTGCTCTGTCAAAGAATGAAAATGTTTAAAAATAATTTTAATGCATAACAAATAGCCCAAATCTTCATTTTTAGAATTGTTCAACGTCTAAGCCTGCCCTCATCATGATTGTTTTTCCATTATACAGTCACAGTTCTACACTGTTATGCTTATTGGTGTGCTTACCTGTTCAATGCTTCCTCTCCTCCTGGACACTGAGTGCCTGTTTTTGCTTACTGCTGTAGCTTCAGCATTTGACACAGAACCTGTCATATATATAGTAGGCATTCAGTGAATAACTTCAGGAATGAATGAATGAAAATAAAGCTTGATTCAATGAATAGAATAGATGTAGTATTGGATAATGCCATTTGAGGATAGAATGAGGTGTAACTATCAATCACTTGCTAGTACCCTGCAGAATACCTGGTGTTTAGCTACAAAAGGGTTTGTAATTGATTACTAAATATGCATGAACAATGCGTGTTGCTTTTCTAAAATTCCACCTTCTTGTGTGTCTTAATGAATAGAATAATTGTGGGTCCTGCCAAGGTTGCTTCTTTGGAGAAAATACTCAGGCTGTGTTGGTGCAAATTCCAGGAGCTCGCTGCCTCAGATCCAGGCCTCAGGTTCCCAGCATGCACCTCAGCCCGAGGACCAGCAGGTGGCAACAGTTAGTTATTAAAGGGGCCGCGGATGGGGCGGCTCTGGGTGCAGCAGTACCACTGTCCTGAAAACACAGGAGGCCTGCCCTGGAACTACTCAGGCACATTCCCTGGGACCCGTGGGGCAGGGGGCTCACTCCTCAGAAAGCCAAGAAAGGGAGGTCAGCTCTCAAGCCTTGTGGGAGCGCAATGCTGCGTTTCCATCTGCTGACAGTTCTCCGTTTTATCATAGCTCAAGAGCCAAATGGAATTCACTGGCAAATCCAGGCTTCTTCAGGTTCTGAGACTTTATCCCATTCGCACCACCTGACCTGCCTTTGCGGTTGTCTCAGCCTGCCTGGCATGGTCGGTTTCCTTTGTTTCTATATTTCACAGTCAAGTGCCATGCATCAGGGTGATACTTGTGTGGTAAATGATTGGATCTGTCCTTACTGGATTACAGAAATGCTTCTTAGTACATGCTGCCTACTCTGTGACTCCCCCCAACCCTGGTGCTGTTTTTTTCCAGGCACAGCAATGAATTTGCCGTGGGGTCAGTTTTCCCCCACTAAGAGTCAGATGGGCTTGTCTCTGCAGGCCCAGGGCAGGCTTCTTGTCCCCTCGGTTTGAGAATTACAAGTCCATCAGGCCCTGTGAGCCTCAGGAGGCTGGTTAGCATCACTTCAAGAAAGCAGATACTTCAGGTTGAGAGCAATGAGGTGGAGAAGGCTAGGAGAACCTTCTGTTCTTGTCTAATTGAATCTCTCCCTTTTATGGCCTAGAAGAATCTAGTTTGGATGGAGCTCACCCAGTACTAAGCAACTGATACTCTCTCTTTCATGACCCAGAAGCATGTAGTTTGGGGTCTCCCCCAGTTCTCTGTAAGAATCTCATCTTCGCACCTAGAGTAAGGACGAGATCACCACCTCTTTGTCTGTCATGTGCAGATTCCTCCTTTTTATCCTTGATGTCTTAAAATCCAGAGTAAATATTCCTAATCTGTTTCATTATTCTTCAGAATTTATGACCATGTGAGTTCTCCACATGCATATTAAATTCATTACTTTACCTTTGCTAACCTAGCTGATGTTTTGATTATTGTTCAGCCTGAGAAAAACACAGAGGGGTGTGGGATGATTTACTTTGCACCTCAACAGCGCCCCCAGCCAGCTTTACTCTCTCCTTTTTCTCTTGCAACTAGGGGTAGGGGGCAAGCCAACATTGGCTGAGGTCCACTGCTACCATTTCATCTCCGAGACACCCAGCGGGGCAGGCGGTAGGCGTCTAAGTGCAGCACTTGCCAGGACAGGGATCTGAGACTTCTGATTTTCATATGGGGTTCTGTCTACTAACTACATTTGTCACTTAGAGTATGCCAAGAAGACCCTCAGAAGTGGCTGCAAAGAAGGGAAGGAAGAGAGGGAGTAGATAAGCCTGTGGCCTCAGTGGTGGTGCTTCTTAACCCCCACTTTGCTTCGTCTAGAATAACTGCACTTTGGTAGTTATTCTGAAAGGATAGCTTCTGAAAGGAAAGCTTAAGTAAAAGATTATGTATATATAATGAGGGAAAAAGTCTGAGGCTCCTCTCTCAGGATATATGTCTTTGGGGCACATTCTGACACAGTAGAAGTAAGTGTAACCTGTGACTATCAGGAAAGTTAACAGGAGCTGAGCAAAGTGCTGGCCTCTGGCTCTAGGGTTGAAGCACTTGATTAATTCAGGGGATGTTTTCATGGCCAAACTCTTCTGTAACAGGCTTATCGTATTTTGTGATCCAGATTCAGAATAAGAAAAATGAATCTGATGCACAACCTAACAGGTCCTACCTACACTCTTCCTATAACAAAGAGCTGTCGTAGACTTTTCTTTGTTGCACAGAGGCTGGGTACTAGCAATCTGAGGGAACCTAAAGCCTGGGGGGCCAAGCTGAGATCCAGGTGGAGAATGGAGACTGATAAAGGAGGGGAAGAGAAAAACCTCAGGCTGGGACGCAGAGCATTGGGGTAAATGGGAACAGAGAGAACTGGTCAGAGAATGGGAAACTGGAGATGGATCCAAAATGTATTTTTAAGGAACTTTGTTAAATATTTAAAATCCTCTTCTACCTTTGTCATTTCCTCAAGAAACAGAAGAGATTTGTTTTTGTTTTTTTATGTATGTATGTATGTATTTATTTATTTTTAATGCATATTTTTATTGTTATTTGTGTCTTTTACATTTTGTATTCCCCTTGGGTAGCCCGCCACCAATTCACCCGTGATCCATCTCCATGGTCCCTTGTGTTCTTTTCTATTCCATTTTGTGCACTTTTCCTTCCCTCCCCTTGCCTCCCCCACCCCCTGCTGATTGTCTCTCTCCTATTTGGTTTCCTTATAGTCCTGTTATAAGTGAAACCATTCGATATTTTTCTTTTTCTTTCTGGCTTATTTCACTGAGTATGATCCCCTCTAATTCCATCCATGTCGCTGCAAATTGCATGTGTTTATCTTCTTTCCATGCTGAATAGTATTCCATTGTGTATATGTACCACATCTTCTTGATCCAAT
>PVIJ01019541.1:0-23291 GCA_004024925.1 Scalopus aquaticus
TTTTTTTTTTTTTTTTTTTTTTTTTTTTTTTTTTTTTTTTTTTTTTTTTTTTTTTTTTTTTTTTTTTTGATAAAGCCACAGCCCTGGAGGATTAAGGCTCCACCTTTATGACCTCATTTAATCTCCTAAATTACCTCCTAAAGATCTTATCTCCCTGATGCAGTATCTTGGAGGTTAGAGTTTCAATACATGAATTTTAGGGGGATACAATTCAGTCCATCATATTCTGCTCTAATGCCAATGTCAATTTCATTCTGATATATCTTCACAGACACATCCAGAATTATCTTTGGCCAAATGTCTGGGTTCCTCAGGACCCAGGCAAGTTGACATAAAATTAACCATCATGGTCTCTGACCCAGCATCTGTGAAACTGTGGCAGGCTAAGTTGCTAGCTTGGAAGGAGGGTAAGTTCTCAGATCCTTGATAGTCCTTGATGCTTCTATCAGACTAACTCAATTGATTTTAAGACTTTTAATTAAAAAAAAAAAAAAGGAACTTTAACCATTGTGCTTTTCCTTTCTGGTTTTAAAATATAAAGATGTTGGGAAGTATTGCAAAAATTTTTATTAAAAAATACTGTGTTTCCTCTAAGACATTCTAGCTTTTCCAAATTTTGAAGCTGAAAGTGCCAGCCCTCTTCCGGAAAATGCCTCTGAACACACACGGGTTGCCATAATTACTGTGTCCGTTTCACCTCACGCGTCTCTGATTGGAGATCCTGTTATCATTAATGCGAACCTGTAATTCATCCATTTGTACTGTCTCGTAGATCCACACATTTGTGGGAAGTAAGTATGTCGGTAAGGACTATCATCACAGAAGGGTTTTAAAACACAACCACCATCCTCTTTCTTCCACAGAAGACAGGCTTGAGCGTCTGTGAGAGCATCTAAAGAAGACACTTGACTGGTCAGGCTTCCTTGAGGAAGAGTTACATGAGAATCTTCAGAATGAGTAGGAATTAAATAGGTGAAGAGAGAGAGGAGAACTCCCGATGACGGGGATAGCATGTATAAAGGCCTTGAGGCGTGAAGGAGGGTGGAGAAGGAACCAAGAAGAGACCCAAGGTGGTGGGAGCTAAAGGGGAGGTAGTGAAAGTTTAGACTTCCAAGGAAGTGGGGGAGCAGAAACTTAAGTCAGAACATTTTCTTTTTTTTTAAATCATCCAGTATAAAAAAGCTATTTCTTCCTCCAGGGCCAAGTTTATGCAGGTTTACGGATCACTTTAGAGGTTTTGAGTTTCCTACACTCAGTTCTTCACATAGGATGCCAACCCACAGTACTCATCTGGGCCCTTCTGCACTACCCCTTGGGATTTGAGAGGAGGGGAAGAAATGTGAACAATAAGTCCTGCGACTTTCTGTGCTGTGAATGATGAAGTGCCCTAGAACAGGGTGATTTCCACCAAAGTTTCTAATGCAGGAGAATCTGAATTGGTTCCTGACTTTAAGAGATTGCCAAACTGATAGGTTGGACAGATACCTAAATCATCAATTGTGAGGCGTCATGAAAGGCAGTATAAAATAGTAATTAGGAAAAGGATTATAGAGCCAAACTGTCTATGGTCAGACAGAAAGATCAAATTATATGAAATTCTTTGTAAAACACATTAAAAGTCTTTGAAAAGCCATCAAGAAGTTTCTGTGGCTGAGCTCAGTGAGCAAGGGGGGCTGGTAGAAGAAGTGGTCACAGAGGCATGCTTTCTACAGCCTAGTAGGGGGATGGTTGGGATTTCAAATGTTTTCTGGGTAAGGTAGGGCATTATTATTATTTTTTTATTGTTATTTATGTCTTTTACATTTTGTATTCCCCTTGGGCAGCCCACCACCAATTCACCCATGATCCATCTCCATGGTCCCCTGTATTCTCCTCTCTTCCATTTTGTGCCCTTATCCTCCCCTCCCCCCACCCCCCCCCACCGCTGAGTGTCTCTCTCCCACCCGGCCTCCCTAAGGTAGGGCATTATTTACCTATAGTCACAAAAATGTTGTATAACAAGCCACCTCAACCATTGGTGACATACAACAATAAGCACTTATTTCTTGCCCATGTAGCTGAGGGTTGGCTGATCTTACAGCCCGAGTTGGGTCTGTTTCTCCTGCTCCTCAGCCTCCTTTAACATGGAGGACATACCCAACACCACATGCATATTTTGAGTTTTACACTGCAAAGTCATATAGCAAAGGACTGGGTAAAGGTGATGGTAATTACTGGTAACATTGAATCCATTGAATTCCTATATCTAACAGACCATTGGGAGTTTTGCAGAAAAGAGAGATGATATGCTTACATGAAAAACAACAACAACTACTGTAGCTACTGTGAGGAGAACAGACTATATAATGGCAAGGGATGTGTTACCGGTTATTGAATGTCCTCCCCAAATTTCATTATTGTCAGATTTTAAATTTGCTTTCAACTTAAGGATAAAATGCTGTCTCGTGCCTATCCTTATTTAGATATTAGATGTTTCTTGCAAGTCTGAATAGCAAAAGGGTAGCAAATGGTGTGTGTGAGAGAGCGAGGTAGTGAGTGACTCATAGTTGTTCTAAGCACAAATTTAGGGGTTAGTAAACCTTGGTTTGAGCAACAGCTCCTCTAGTTCATACAAAGTGACCTTGGGAAAGTAACTTGCACTTTGGTTTTCTTTTCTGTACAAAGAGATTAATAATAACAATATCACCTCATAAAGGTTGGTAAGAAAATCCTATAAGATAATGTATGTAAAGTGCCATCTTAGTGTTTGGTTCATGGTGGGCAATTAACACACAGTTGCTGTTACTATAATAAATAGATTTATACTTCAATATTCAACACTATTATAGTCCAATTACAGATAAAAATGATAAATAAGATGGTCATATTAGCATAAATATATCAGGAAAGCTTTAGATAGCTTTTCAAATATGAACAGTTCAAATACGAAACAGTCTCAGAATGGAAATAAATCTGCAGATAAAACAAAACTAAATGAGTTAATATCCATCTTATAACCTTAGAGTATAAAAGGACTTATACTGTTCCATTTTAAGTTTAACCTGTTATTATCCTTTATTGAACAGCCTTCCCTGCAGTATGTATATTTGTTTGGTTTGCAAAAGACTTAGAGCTTAGGATGTCTGGGCAGGCAATCAAATTTAAAAAAAGGAAAAAGTCAAAACCAACTAGTCTCCTGGAGAAACAATAGCAGAGCTTAAAGGGAATTGATTTACATAGATAAATCAATGGAGATGAGACAAGGTACCCTTTGGTTACATAATTTTCAAATTGCTACCTGTCATTGAGCAACAGAAGTGAGGTTGCATGGGCAGGATGGCAAAAGGAATACAAGTTACCCTTTGTATGTGCACTTTTTGTTCCCTGGGTTGGAGTAATCAACCAAACGGGGACTTTGGCCATCTTCCTGTCTTCTTCTATTGTACAATGTAAAGAATAACATCTGAATTTTTAAAAATCCAGCAAGTATTTGTTGAAAGGCCTTGAACTTTGCAAAGTGCCAGGGAGAAGAAGGGCACAGTTGCTGCCAGTGTAGGGCTTTCAGTGCAGAGGGAGCCACAACCAGTAAGGACAGCCTGAGCTCAGGGCTGTGCTTCTTGGGCAAGGGAGGCCTTGAAAACAGTGCTGTGCTTAATTGTGGCTTAAAAATCCTGTATATCTTTAAATCAAGTTCTAGTTCTTTTTAAAGCAAATTATTTTTAAAAATTTTATTTACAATAGCATCAAAGATAAATTGGGAACCAAATATTAAAAAATAATTTAAAATAATTTTTAATAAAAGAACATCAAAATCTGAAGGTTAAAAGTGATAGAGCAGTACTGAATTTTCTATTTGTTTATTTTGTTGTTCTCAAGAAACTGACTTTATTATTATTATTATTTTTAGTGAGGTAACATTGATACACCACACTGTATTGAGTCAGAAGTATAGAGTCACATGTTCTCACTTCTCATGGTAGGAGGAGGAAAACACTCAAGTGTTATTGCTGGTCATAATGTTGGTCAGTGCGAGGGTCCTGGGGCTTGCTGGCAGGAGTCAGGTAGAAGTTCTGCAGCATGACTTTACTAGCTGTGTTCTACAACCTACACCTGGGGTAGCTCATCTGTAAAATGAATCCTTGTTCAGTGATTTCTCTAAGTCTCTGGTCCATTATTTGCAAAATAGGCCAACTAATGTTACCAATCACAAAGGTTTTCTTTTTCAGGGTTAAATAATGTAATTTATATCAAACACTTACAGTTGGTACATAGTAGGTGTGCAACACAGGTAAACTATTAGTATTGCCTTAGATCACATCATCTTTATAGACACCGGGTTCAGGGCTTGACATACATCTAAAGAGAAGTAGCCCACCACCAATTCACCCGTGGGCTACCCAAGGGGAATACAAAATGTAAAAGACATAACTAACAATAAAAATATATATTTATGAAAAAAAATAAAAATAAAGAGAAGTAGCCAAACTTTCGAGTGGGTTTTTCTACTCAAACTTAGTTTTCTGTTATTTTACCAGTGAGACACTTTAGAAACAAGCATTTCCTAACCTACCTGCATCATGCAAGATACAGAATAGTCATTAGTTACAGAAGATTTTCATGTGAGGGTGAAGAGATTCTAGTTAGAGACCCAAAGGGTCATGGCCAAAATCTTGAAATCACTTTATACTAGAGGTGGAACATGAATCCAGTTCTCCTGAGGTCCAGCCTCAGAAGATCCCTAAAGAAAACAGTTCAAAAACTCATGTGAAACCACTCTCCTAAAACAGAAGAGATGTGGGGTGACTGAGTGGGAATGAGACTCATATTATCCCTTTTTATCCAGTTTAGGTTTATGAATAGGAGTGTGAGTGTATCGTCAGATGGAATCCAGAGCCCCATTTTCTATCTGTGAAAACATGATCAAGCTGTACAAGCTCTCCACGCCTCAATTTCTGCATCTGTAAAATACATCCAATATAGTACCCTTCCACATAATAGCAAGGCTAGGATAAGATGCTTATTTACTGCTTAGGATAACCCCTGGCAAATTAGAGTTGGGAGAAGGACTCAGAAAACTTTGTTAAGACAAATAACATGAAAAGGTGGGTAGGATGAAAGGGAGCCCATTTTGCATGGTATGCATGAATTCTCTGTTCAAGGAAGGTTTTTAAATCAGGTCATCTTGCTTTCACATTTTAAATATAAAATTTTTGTTTCTTTTTAAAAATGCTGATTCATATTGCAGATTATAGAGCTGAATCACTGTCTACATCCTTATGAAGTCAGTCATTCACTTTGTTATTCTGCTCTTTTTTTTTTAGTTATTCACCACTGGAGAAACCAACTTAGACTTTGAGACCGTGACTCTCTACTCCCTGATAATCTATGCCAAAGACAACCAAGGAGCCACAGCATCACAGACCATTTTAATCCAGATTGCAGATGTGAATGAACCCCCCACCTTTATTGGATCCCTTGCTCAGGGAGACCAAGGTATTGTGCTCTTCTCTGGGGGAAGAAAACATCCAAAGGATGGTATATGTAGACTCCAAGCCCTGTGTCTTCTGTGCTCCCATAGTGTCACAACTGTAAGAATGACAGGAGAATAATGATAATAAAAATCATAAGTGGTCACTAGCTATGTAACAAGCACTGTCCTAAGAGCTTCAGATTTATTCTTTACACAGCAGTGGAGGTAGGTCCTATTTGTATTTGTGTTGTATAGATGAGTTAATATTCCTTACAAGGGTCAAGCAACCTGTACAGTATTAAAAATTATTCATTTATCTGCTTGATTATTGTGTACTAAAATGATTCCTTTATTCATGTGATTATGTAATTAACACTGTGTCTATGTCATTAAATAGAAATGTTGTGAGGGCAAGGATCATGTTATTTTTCTCTCTAATTGATTTCCATGATGTATGAACCTCTCACTTTTTTTACCTCATTCTTTCTCATCTCTCTATGTAGTCAAATATTTAATAGCTACATATGGATGATCCATGTTCTCTATTAAAAGCATAAACATTTGAGGTTTAGCTGGTTGATGGTCACTAAGAGAGAGCTATAAATCTTTTCTGGGCCTCAGTTTTCTCATTGGTTAAGCTGAGCTATTAATCCATGCTGATGATGTTTACCTGCAGTTGTGTTAAGGGTCAACCATAGTGCCAGGCATGCCGTAGGGTCTGAATAAATATTAGTCTTTTTCCATTTCCTTCCACAAGCAGATGACAAACTTCTCCAGGGCAGATCCAAAGTCAAATCATGCTCTCTGACTTCTAAAAGACAGTCTGGTGCCAGGTTGCTTTAGAGAGTCCATGAACTTTTGCTTATGGGACAGCTAGGCCAGTGTCCTGTCGAGAGTCCAAATGGACCTCTGGCTTTCCACGAATCCTGTCCCGTTGACTTCCCTGGGGATGGGTTCTCCTCCTTAGCCACTAGGGAACTGCCACTTTTTCCGTATTCCTGACCCCAGAAGAGTGGATTGACAGTATATTGGCAAGTTTGTGTTTCCCTGATGTTATTTAAAAAATAGATAAGAAGAGGGAAAACATAAGAAAGAGATAGGCAATAAGATAATCAGATATTAATGTATTAGCTGTGACCTTGAATCTGCTGCTCAATCTTTCTAAAGCTCAGTGAGATGGAAATAAAGTTGCCAATGATGTTAAGTACTTAGCAATTAAGAAGCATTTAGAATGATCAATATTGTTATTGTTTTAATTTCTAAATCTCCTTGCTCTATATTTGACTCATGATAGACACTTGATACATAGTATCTACTACTGTTATGGTTACAATTATTATGATTAATGGAATCACCCTATAAAAATGTCTGTGCTGAGCCAGCACAATGCCTTAAGTGTTTTCTAAAATCCAGGATTTCATGAGGGGCTTGGGGCCTTGTAATGGTGACATGCACTCAAACACATCTAGTTTACATTTTCTGGCAGTTACTGAGATTTATATTTTCGAAGACACTGCCCTGGGCACAGTCATTTACAGAGCAGTTGCCAAGGATCCAGAGGATGAAGTTTTGGAGGTAATTTATGGCTTGGGACAAAGAATATCAGAGCCTGGTGGTTTATATGTGACCTAAATCACATAGAAAGCCACAGAGACAATCAGGTTAATTATACCCAAAATTTAGATTTCAGATGTAACTTTTGCCTCAAATAGCAGCACATTTCAAGTGAAAAGGATTGAGGGTTGGGTTGTCTGGGCAATTGCTTTCCTTCTAGTACCTTCCACCCTGTGTAGTCTGGCCCCATTTAATCCTTAGGTAACTTCCGACAAGAGATTCCAAGACATTTCAATTCATTTTGGGGCATCTTAGCCATACACACTGTCAAGAAACAACACGGTTTTCTGTTGTATTTGTATTTCAAAATACTAGGTCTCATCTTTAAGCTTTATAATGTCCCAGGAATGTACTTGTTTTCAGAATAGGTGTCTTCCAGTTCTAGATAACAAGAGAGAGAGAAGAAACATGGACTTGGTGCCAGTGGGCTTGGATATAAGCCCTGACTTTATGCTGCAAGTCATTTGACTTCTCTGCTTTTCTGTTTTAACTGTAAAATTGGGATAAGGATATCAGCTTTGTCCTCTCATATTGCTTTCTCTCATATCATAATGAGTGTTCAAGTGGTTTTTAAAATTCTTTAAACTGTAAAATATCTTGCAAATGACAGCATTTATATTATCATCTTAATTTTAATGTTTTATGAAATGTTTATGGCCTTATTAAACGGCAACATTTTTTAGCTAATGAATTGATAGACAAGAACATCATAGTTTTAATTTTTTAATATTGCATTGCTTTCCCAACTTGGTTAAAAATTAGAGAATTGTCCATGTTGATACTATAATTTCAATTTACTGGTCTTGGCTCTAGATCTGTGTTTAAGGCAACTTGAAACAATAGATGGCCACCTGGTGTCTGAGGCACTGTCCACATGGTTTTTAAAAATATTGAATGCACTTGAGTAATTACACAAAGGAACACTGCTGTTGTCAAGCTCCCACACACACATTTATCTCATCCTCCTCCCAATAGCACAATTCTACTTCCAGGATGGATCTAGAAAGGTCACAGCTTCCTTCACAACATGCAATTAAGCCACCTAATCATGCATATTGCTCCAAATCAACATGTTCAAGATTATAGCATTGAACCCAGCACTAAACAATTCCAGCTACATAGAAATCAGATATCATATTACAGTTGCTTCCTTCGTATTCTCCATAGCAGCTCACCCACCATGTTGACATTTCAGGGTGGAAACTACATCACAGTCCAGTGGGGTTTATCTCTCACTCTAACATGCAATCACAATGACTTAGGGGCCAATTAATGCAAGTAATTCATTTCAAATGAAGGACTCCCAAAATGCTTGCTCATAGAGATTAAACGTTTCTGGCCCTGGCCCTATACTTTTCTCAGAAGAGAATTGGTTCCTGGGCCCTATTTGGAAGGCTCATGCTATGTTCTTTGTAGGTTTTACCAAATGTGGAATGATATTTCAGGGTTAACATAGGCTGTGGAAATGTACATTTAGATATACTCCTACACACATCCTCTGACACAGTAGGTCAGACCAGATGTGTTATTCAAATACTAATGACGTGGCAACACTTTCATTTGTTTGAGTCTTCATATTGATTCAGAAAAGAATCTATCTTAATTTGGGAAAGAACTCACCACTGTTTTGGAATCTGACGTTCGAGGATAATGACTACACTAATTGTGCTTATCACATGACAGTCACATACTTTAATTTTTAGCAACGAATTCTCAGGTTAATCCCTGAAGTACATGCTATTCTTACTATCATATTAATTAGTATATTAATAAATGTATTATGTTTTTAATTTATAGATGAGAGACATTAGGTTAATAGGATTAAACAATTTGCCTAATGAATGAATAGTAGAGTTGTGATTCAAACCCATCTCCATTTTGCTTTAATAAAGGCTATGTGTTTTCTACCAACAAAAGCAATACCATAGTGTATTCCACACAGCACAAGTTCCTCCAGATATTTCATAAGAGATAAAAGATTCTGTGATCAAATGACTTTGGAAAATAATGTCTATCCATCTCCTCTGATTTTACAATATGCAATCTTTTAAATGTCCTGGAGAGTTCTCTAATGGGTAAATATTGAGTTAACCAAATATATTCTCATTATTTATCTGTAGCATTTTTTTAAAATAAAACACAACACCTGTTAGCAATTCATGTAGCGCCTGATTAGCATTCCACAAAGTAGAAAGATTATACCAGTTCACTATAATACTGACATAATGTGACATATCTGTGGGGTTGTTATAATGATGAAGATGAAACTCCAGGTGAGGAACTGGCCCATGCTAGTCAATATGAGAGTGAACTCATCCTTATCGAGACCCATCTAAGTTCCAGGACTAAGATTTTTCTTGCTGTACCACAATTGCTACTGTACATGTTTAAAGATCCATGATATTCTGGTTCAAGGGCTGTTCCAGAATATAGAAAAATTGGGACCTTTTATCCTGGATGAACTGAAAATCATGAATTTGTCAAGCAAACCAGCTTTTCAAAATCTGAAGATAGAGGTGAATTCAGAGAATCACAGCGAAGTTCTATTTACCTGGAGCAGAAACTGTTGAGTCTTAAACTGGTGTAAATACTTAAGTGGTAATTGTTGAAGGCTGAGTGTAGACCAGTGTTAGAGTAAGAAACTTCTGGTTGCCACAATTTTAGAAGTGGCCCTACACTTTCATAATTTTTACCACTGGAAACATTAGGTTTTCAGTGTGAGAACCTAATGTTTCTCTGTGCGAGAATCATTGTGAAATAAACCCAAAGTCTGTAGCAAAGAACTACTTCCTAGGGGAAATGACTTTTCCAGAGCCTTATCTCATCTAGGATGCACATGTGTGCACACACAGACACATACACACACAGAAGTGAATGATATTCAAGGTTCAGACAACCAGAGATAAAGTCTTGAGGGAAATCATAGAAAAATAAACACCTTACATACAGAGGAACATAGATAAGAAATACAGCAGACTTCTTGTTAGAAACAGCATAAAGAAAGAAGATAGTAGAATCAACTATGTAAAGTGTTGAAAGAAAAAAAAAAACCCACCAAGAAATCTATATCCAATGAAATTATCCTTCAAAAGCAAAGGAACAAGATAGTCAGATGCCACACATGACCTTTCAGCCAATGACACCCGCGTATGTGAATGATTATTATGTCCAGCCTTGTTGGGTTTTAGGTTGTGCCATACACATTTGTATAATTACACTTGATAATATTTGCACAATGACAAAATTGCTTAATGATGCATTACTCAGAATGAATCCCCATTGTTAAGCCATGTATAGCAGTAAAAACTTTCTCAGACACAATCTCGGGAAATTCATTATTGGCATACCGGACCTACAAGAAATTCAAAGGCAATTCATCAGCAAGAAGGAAAGGATATAGAAACAAGAATCTGCATAAAGAAAAGAAAGCTATGAGAGAAGAACTAAATGAAGGCAAAATAATTTATTTTTGATTGATTTAAAAAGCAATTTAAGGGGCCTCCCTGGAGGCGCAGGAGTTAAAATCTCAGCACTATCAAACTATTGCCAGTTCGATCCCTGGCCAGGGAGCTGACCCACATAGTGCAGCAGACCTCTCCTGTCTCACCTGCTGCTCCCCTCAGCAGTGAATTTCAGTCAATCTGCCTGTTCTGCTCCCCAGTCTGTCTCCGGTGAATCCTCTCACCCGCTGCACCTCTGGCCTACACCCCAGCTCTTGTATACATAATAAAATAAATCTTTTAAAAAAATTATTTTAAGTGGTAACAATGTATTGGAAGGTTATAGTACATTGATAAGTGAAGTCAATGATAGTAATAGCATAGGTGATGGGGGAACAATGGGGGATACTCTGTTATAAGCTACCTATACCACTTACAAAGTGTATACTGCTATTTGAAACTATACTTGAATTAGTTAAAAATGCATTTTGGAAACCTTGAGACATGGTAGATTTAATTCAACTAATCCAAATTGTTTACATGCATCAATTCAAAGACAGATTTTCAGGGTGGATTAAAAAAAATAAGTTCCACTTATATGTTGTCTGAGAAAAACGCAATTTAGTATAAAATTCATATATAATATAAAAACAGGTTAAAAGTAAAGAGATGGAGAAAAAAATACTGTTATCACCCATCCAAGAAAAGGGGGTATGTTTATGTTAATTTAAAACAAAAAATGAAGAGAGGACAGGTAGGGAATTTCTAGAAAAAGTTAGTCAGCAAAATCTGGGTCCATCTTGCAATGATTAAAAATGACTACAGATAGAAGACATAGCTCCTTACCCACTCTGCAGTAATGAAATCCCTGGGTGACTTAAGGTTAACCCTACTTCTTCCTCATGGAGGTCTTCTAGATGTTTCCCTGGATCTCAAGTTTACCCCAAGTCTCCATGTCACATGCCATCCATTTTATAACCCCCACCCACAACTATCAGCATTCCTGGTTCAATAGTGGTGGGTCTTTCTCTATTCACTGATTTTCTCTTGGGCATTTTGTAATAGGCTAAGGAAGTAATAAGCTAAGTCAACATCTTAATAACTCGTTGGAAAGATTTTAAAATTTTCACCAAAGAGTAATTTCATAAAGTAGCATGGTAGCCCTTGAAAGAAAAAAGGTATACCATTTAATGAAAAATATACTTCTATTTTTATGCTTTTATTATTTTCTCCTTTTTTGATAAAATAAATGCAATGACTCAATGTAGGTCACAGATTACATTTCCATTCAGTTAAGTATATTGACTGAAGACTGATAATGATCAGATTTTTATGGTGAAGTGATATTTGGAAATTCTAAGAGGCATAATTAGTGATGGAATCATCAAAAGACTCAACAATTATACTGTGTTGAGCTTATAATTATGGATCTGAGGATTTTAATTATATACTCCTCTTTTATAACTCAGCTGCAAAACAAACATTAAAGGGGAGAAAAAGATGAGTCTATTGAGTTAAAAACCAGAATATGTAAATTTTGCTTTATAATTTGGGGTGGCAATTCTGGTTTTAATAAATTGTTTTTAAGTATAATCATGTGAGGTAAAAGGCCCATGTTATCCTTTGATTGCATTTACATTTCCATTTTTTGTGTTTTCACATGTGGTAGGAAGCACATTCAAGTACGTAAAATGTATCCAGTTGTTGGAAGTCTTAGGTCATGTCATTTCTGTACATATTTTTGAAGATGGGATTGATAAATGGGAGTCTATTTTTTCCTTTTTACAGCCTTAATTACTCAGAAAGTATATTAGGATTCTTGCAACTAAGATAAAACTTGACCTGCAGGGGCTCTGTGTGCCTAAACAATTTGTATATATTTCAATTTTGCCATTGGAAGACTTATAGACACATCAGATAGAGGGTGTAGAGACAGGTTCAAAACAGTTTCTAGGTGTTTGGCCTTAGCAACGCATTAAAGAGGAGTGAGGTTGAGATGGAAATGAGACATTTGGTTTTGGACCTGCTCAGATTGAAAAAATCAATTAGACATCTAGGAAAGAGTAGGCAGCTAGATTAAAATATTTGGAGCTCAGTCAAGACATGGGGACTGGAACATCAATTTACTGCATCACCAGCCTATATATAATATCTACAGCTCAAGATAAAATGAGATTTTTATGGGAATAAGCATGGACATAGAAGAGAAAATGTTCAAGGATCGAGACTGGATGCATCCAATGTTTGGAAGTTAGAAAGAGGAAGAAGATAGACAAAATGAGACTAAAGAGCACCAATGAGGTAACAGAAAAATCAGGAGAATGGAGTATTTGCCAAAAGCACAGGAAATACATTTCAAGAAGGAGGGTCTGCTCAAGTGCTGTACTGTTGAGGTAGAAAGAACTGAGATTACTGATCAATGGAGTTGACAGTATGTTAACTGAAACAATTCAGATACTTGACTATCACGGAGCAGTTCATCAATGAGTGAAGGGAAGGGAGTGTTTGGTGACCTTGACAAGTTGAATGGTTCAGAGGAGTAGTGAGAAAGTCATACTTGAAAAGTTTCAGGAGAATGAGAGGTGAGGAAAATAGGAACAATGAACAGAGATAACTCCTGAAGAATTCTCCTAAACTATGTTGCAGAGAAACTGGACAGTGTGATGAGGAAGATGTGAACCCAGGGAACTTTTCATTTCTGAATGATGAAAAATTATAACATACTTTATGCTAATGGTAATAATCCCGTAGAGAGGATAAAATAAATGTGCAGGAGATTGCTGGAGTGATGACCTTGAGTAGGCTAGGGAGGATGACATGGGTGCATGAAAGAGAGCTGGACAATGGAAACTACAGGGAAAGGAATAGAGGGTGTATGTGGATATATGCAAAAAAAAAAATGACTATAAATGGTGGCTGCATGTTCATTCTCTTGCACATCCAATGACTACTGAGCATTTACCAGTGCCGAGCAGTGTTCTAGGAAGAAGGGCTAGCGGTGAAGAAAGTGGATGAAGATTCCCTGCCCTCATATTCTAGTAGAATGAAGATAGACTACATATTTCTCTATATCAAATGCTGCCAAATGTATGGGCAAATTAAAGCAGAGAAGGCAGTAAGGAATTCTTTGATTTTATTTTTTATTTATTTATTTTTTTTTTAAAGATTTACTTATTTATACATACAGCCGGGCTACAGGCCTGAGGCGTGGAGTGGTGAGAGGCTTCACCAGAGACAGAGTGGGGAGCAGAACAGGCAGATCAGAAATACACTGCTGAGGGGAGCAGCGGGCAAGGCAGGAGAGGTCTGCCGCACCATGTGGGATTCTCCCTGGCTGGGTGTCGAACTCGCATCACTGCTGCCGACAGCGCCACAGCGCAGCGCTTAACCGCTGCGCCACCAGGGAGGCCCCGGAATTCTTTGATTTTAAATAGAGTTCCAAATGGATATTTTCTTCTGAGTGCTTTTTTCTCCATGAAATAGCAAACAAGGCAAGCAGCAGAGAGTAAGGAGAGGAGAGAGATTATGGGGAGACTAGAAGGAAAAGAAGGTATGAATTTGCTGTCTTCAAGAGCGGGAGAGTGAATTATCAAGAGAAACCAGAAAGGTGAGGGGAACCTTTAGAGAAGGGGTTATGGGTGGCTATGGATGATATAGGGGAGTTTATTGATAAAAAAATATTCTCTAGGACACTTTGGTAGGGTTTGGGGGTACTGGGTGTTTTGGGTGAAAGAAGCAATTGTCCTGGTGGTGAGGATTGAACGTCTCAAGGAGACTGCAGTATGTAAACAATGGGATGTGTCCTGATGGTCTCTTAAAGGGTGCAGGATGTGGATAAACAGCACCAATTGTAAATACTACTTGAGACTGGAAGTTTACATGGCTGATGCTGGCATTGCTGTCAGAACAGAATAAAGATGGCCACCTTGATGGACGTGGGTTCTTTTGAAATCTGCTGTGGTCAATGTTAAATGGTTGGCAGGGGACAATCATTGCACAAGTCATATTTTGAGCCTATTTGTATAAAGAAAGTGAAGATTCAACTGTGATTGTCCTGTTCAGAGTCAGTAGCTGTATTGAAGGTCCAACAGAATAACAAAAACGTTCTGTTCATTTATAATTGAAAAATTTATCAGAAATTAACATTGTATACTCAGAGAGTACCCACCAACACATATTGTTGCCCCAATTCATAAAAGGAAAACCTTTGGGCCTCCCTGGTGGCGCAACGGGTTAAGTCGTAGCACTAAAGCTATCTGCAGCCACTGCAGCAAGAGTTTGATCCCCAACCAGGGAACTTCCCACATGGTGCAGCAGACCTCTCCTGTCTTGCGCCCTGCTCCGTCAGTAATGTATATCAATAGATCTGTCTGTTCTGCTCCAACTCTGTCTCTGGCAAATCCTCTCACTCCCCCCACACCTATAGCCTACACCCCAGCTCTTGTATGCATAAATCTATCTTAAAAAAAAAAAAGGAAAACCTTTTGTACCTAATAGAACAACCAACTTTTTTGGCTGCTCGGTGTCAATTAACATAGCAAGGGAATATTTAGTTCAACCTAGTTTGTGGTATTATAGACATAGTAATGTTGTTACAAAACTGTATTATCTGCATTTGTGTTTTTCCTACACATAATCAGGCAATGGCCTTATTCTTTTTGATTCTGGTGTGTCATGAAATATCATTTAGTTTGGGCATAGACTAGCCAAATGACTTTGAGAATCGAGGTAATTATCTGTGTTATTCAAGCTAAAGAACAATTTTGTTTGAAATAGTATATAATTGGGGGAAAATGATTTTAAGAAAAGCTTTAATTGTCTAGAAAAAAATCTTCGATTCTTCACTTGAAAGGCAGGTGCTTGGAGAAAACCACAATTATATTTTTAATAAATGCTTTTTGGGAGTATTTCATTCATAATTGTACAACTTGCACTATCCTCCACAAGATGGCATGCAAGTTTGTTGCATAGGCTAGCCAGTAGTCATGCTATTGCTAAATCATCTTGTAACAAGCAATGACACCAAACAATAACACAACAAATTATTATTTTTGCCTGAAAATTGCAAATGTATACATTCCTGTGTGATTTCAATTGATAAAGGCTATTGTCTTACAAACATATGGATTTCAAAGTACCAGTATTTAAAGGATATCTGAAAAGAAATCAATAACTTACATCTGTTCACGCAAAGCAAATGAAATTTGGCAATGACTAGCCTCCTCAAAGTTGACACCATATTGGAAATCCAATAAAGACAAAACAAGCAAAAATGTTCTTCTCCTCATGTTTGAAAACACTTCTTTATGAGACTAAGAATGAAATCATAAATAAAATACTTGTTTGTTGGAGGACTTCTTTCATTATTTTAAAGAATGCCTAAAAACTTTTTCTGGGGCAACTGAGAAACAAAAGGGCAATTTATGCTGACATTACTGTGGCTTATTCTCCTTGCAGCAACAACAGAATCACCTGGGATGCATTTAACAAAACAGATGCCAGAACCCCTCCTCAGTCTACATCAGAATCCCTGGAGGTGTGCCAAGGCATCAGCTTTTTAAAAAAGCTCTCTGGCATTCCAGTGGCCTCTTAGACATCAAAGTTCTCTGGTACTGCTGTGACTGCCTTCAAATTTACTTGTGGCAGGCATCGCTAATCAACCGGGCACTTTGCCAACCTGAGCTCACATTTTATCTTGAGATAATGCTCTCCAGAGCCCCTCCCAGTCAATTCAGTTGAAATGAAGCCTGCTTACTATCAGAGTTATCAAAGAATATGGAGTAGAAGGAAATGTTACTCATATAAAGTGTTTTCTTAATGTGGCAACTATGCTTTCTAGAGTGGAGTCAGCTAGAACAATTGTTTCATCTGCTATAAGGACCTTTTGGAGACTGTAGTGTGCAATATCCATGCCCTTCCCAGAATCCCTTGGATCCCACTATACTGTTTCTGTGTGATGTTCCCAACTTTGCCCAAACTCAATGTCCTTTTGTCTCTTTCAACAACAGCAGTTAGTGAACAGCAGTTAGTAACTGGGAATTTACATCTTCATGGAGTAGCTCTTAACCACTGAATGAGGACTGCAGAACTAGGAAAGCACTATCTCCTTTCTTTTGAGTGGGAATGACTCTTGGCACACATGGTCCTCTTTCTGTAACCGGGCTGAGTCCAAAGTCCAGAAAACATGGTGCCCCCCTGGAGGGGGTTTGCTGATGAGAATGAATAGCCCCAGGGAAAATGCTAAGTTCTGCAGTTTGGGGTGGAGATTCTGATGAGAAATAAAAGGGACTGAAGGAGAAGGGGAATTCAGTCTCCATGATGTAGAAAAAGAAGCAGTCGCCATGATGTAGAAATACAGGAATCAGTCACCAGTATGTAGGAAAAGAAAACGGAGCGACAGGAAATGTAGCCGCCAAGATTGAGAGTTTAAAAATAACGCCAGAAGTTTTGAGCTGCCAGGATATAGAGTTTTGGATTGAGCGTTTTTGAAATCTTCAGTGACTTTGGGGTAAGTGACTTTGGAGGCTTTGCAAGTAGCCGAGGGACGGAAACTGCTCCCAGTTTTGTCTTTACTGCAGCCAAGGGAAAAAGGCAGAGGCCTGAAGCGGGCACCTTCCTAAAATGCGTGAGTGCAGTCTGTTGGGCCGTCTGGCCGCTGTAGTTGCTGTTTGCAGTGTTGATGGCCTGGTGCTGTGCTGGGGCACCACAGCAGTTCCAGGAGCATCTCCAGTTGTGGTCTGTGTCATCCTCCTGAGTTGGAACCTGGCCTACAGTCTAATTGTTGTGCATCTGCAGAGGAAGGAAGATGCCATTTTGGAATCATGGCCTATTGTTTGGAAGAGGAGCTCCACATCAGCAGTGGCAGGAAGACGCCACCTTTGTTACTCTTCTGTAACTTAAAGGACTGGCCATTGCTTTAAGTAAGGTAAACGGCCATGTGTTGACTTTAGTAATCCTTTGCTTTTCCCTGTTTATTAGATAAATCCCATTGTTATTGTTCCCGAAGCCTGAGTAGTCTTGCAATTGTGCCAGTGGGTGCAGAACCAAGATATTGACTGGTAAGCAATTTGGGCACTGCCTTTGGCAATTTTGAAGCCCTTTTTGCCCAGTATCATTTTGAGGCCCTGTGGGATCAGACCTCAGTGGACTCTATGACCATACCTTTGAAGCCCTTATTTGCCCTAGGACTCACTTTTGCTGGACTTCTCCCTTTTCCCAGTCCGTATTCCCCACATCCAACCTAGTTCTCCTGGAGCATTTAATAAATCACTTGAGGCAAATTTTATCTCAGATCTGTTCCTGGGGAACCCCTAAGATACATGTCAAAACCTAAGACGGCCAGGCACCAGGAGCATCTACAAAATCAGGCTTCAATCCTGTAGAGTTATATCAGGTGGAAAGACATGAAAGGATGAATGCCACTGGTCTGCTCTGAAAGTGAATGATCTCAATAAATACTGGATTGATGTGTAAGGAAAGGTAAGATGAACTACAATTGAGCTCAGGTTTGGCTGCCCTGTGCAATTATCCAAAGAGTTTCAAAAAATATAGATGCCCAGGTTATACCACCAGAGATTTTTATTTCATTAGCCTAGGATGTGGTCTGGACATTGGCATGTTTAAAACTTTCCAAGTAAATCTACTGTACAGCTAATATTGAGAATCACTTTAAATGAACCGTCTATAGAGTTGTAAAACAAATTTCATCCGAATAAATTTACAAATCTAATTGACTTTACTAAATGATTCATGAACCAAGCAGAGTTCCAGCTAGCAAGTGGACTGGCTCTGTAACAAGTTTACAAACTGGGAGGTCTGGATGGTGAGGAAGAGGGTGGGACAAGGTTATTAGCAAAAGAGAAGAAAGATTGTTACAGCAAAGTCACCTTTCTTCAGGGGAAAACAAGGTGGTCTTATCAAGTAGATTAAGTCCCTAATGCCGATGAGGAATCGCCAGACTGATTGGTTTAAAATTCCTGTTTTGGAAGAGCTTGAAACTGCAATTAGGATGGTTAGTAAGTCTTTGTGAGGTCCTGCATGACTACATTTTGGGCTAGTTGCTTCTTTAACAGAATAAATACATACATATAAATCATTCTGCTCAGCCTATTAATTCAGGTATTCTGAATTAATACCTTTGGAAAAATTTCATATATATAATACTAGGGAGCTCCCACTGAAATATCTAGATTCAAATGAACTTGGGGATGAAGGTTTTTCATGGTCCATGAGCCACACTGAGAAATACTGCAAAAAAGTTTGTAGAGTTAGCTTTTCAGATGCCATCACTGCAACCAGATGCATAAACACCTGGCTAAGTCCAAGACTGGCTAGGTCAGGGATGGCAAAAGTTTCCATGTGCATACCATCTCTAACTGATGGACAGAGGTTCTCAACAGTGGTGAGATGAATACTGAGGCTAGGTCTAGGTTCTGCCAGCAAAGATACTATGAGTGTTTGCATAGTGATCTCTAACTTTAGCTAACGATTGGGACAATGCATTAGATGTGGTTAATAAGGTTCTGTGCTAGGAAGAATAAGGACGCTCATAGTCCCATGAAAGTGTATAGGTAACAAATTACTCTTATCGCTTGCACAGTGAATGAGAGAGTGTGAGTTAATGCTTTGGAGGAAAGTAAAAAGATCTCACATGAAATTCCAAGGCTCTCAAGGGCAAAAATAAGTCCCATCATGTTTCTTTTGAAGAAAACACTCAGAGTGAGAATGCTATTACTTTCTGTCTAGCCCTAGGATTAAAATACAAAGTTACATGAACATAATTAATGTTTAGAAGTAAATCTGTGTTTTTAGTCTGAAAATATTCTTGAAAATATACCTCTCCTTTAAAGGGTTTTGTAGATAATCAGTGATTAGTTAATATTTGTGCTTTAAAAACACGCACACAACATTAATTTTGTTTTATAGAAACAATCTCAGATTGTACATCTGTACTAATTTTCTTCAGGAAAATTTACCTTGGGGTCAAGCTACCAAATTCGACATAGTATATCTGAACAAGAGCTCAGAGTGTTATGTCAGATAGCCTCAGCTGAAATTTAGGCTTTGTCACTTTCTGGCTTTGGGAACTTGAACAAGTCTCTTAACCTCTCTGTGTGAGTCTCTCTATTTGTAAAGGGGTTAACAACAGGATCTACTTCAGGACTTTTGTGGAGATTAAGAGGTAGGATATGCAAAGGGCTTAGAAAAGTGCTTGGTAGACACTACTCAGTATATATTAGACAATATTATTAGTTTCGTCTTAGAGTAGTACACTCTTTTGGTATTATCCTGCCTTTCTGGTTACTCTTTCTTATTTTCTTTCCTTGTTCATCATCTGTTGAACCTTCAAATGGGAAACATTTCCTAGAGATACATCTTAGATTTGTCTCTTCTGCCCTTCCCTGTCTCCTCCTCCCCTCCTGCTACTCTTCTCTTTTTCTCTATCAACAGTAACACTGAATTGTTCTATCACTATGTCTTTACCTACATAGCTTCTTTAATCCCCACCTAAAACATTTTAAAACAAGTTTTAAAACTAGAAATATACACTCCCTCTCTCCTGGTGCCAGCCTCTCATGAGCCCCTCATTATGTTATACCCAGATGTTACCTAACATAACGGATGTCAAACCCAGAAAGAGCTTAGTTTGAGTTTCAGCTTAACCACTCCCTTGTTACGTGTTCTCAGACAGTTTCCTTAACGTGTAAGTCAGCCTTAGTTTCCTCACTTGTAAGGTGGGGCTGTGCAGAGTACCAATCTCATAGCATTATGTTCAGAGTTAAATGAGATAGTTCAGGAGAAACGCTGAGCATAGAATCTAGATCAGAGTAACTAGAACCATCTATCACATTATTTTTATTATCACTGATATGAAGATCACAGGATTCAGCACAGGCTTGTGCTGCTGCTCTTGAAGCACTAAGGAGTCAGCTCTCCTCCTGGTGTTTGGCATGCAGTTCAGGCTCTGACATTTCCAATTCCCAGGCTTCTCTGAGAGCAAATAGTCATGAACAAGTCTTTCAGAGAAAGGAATAAACTGGATTTTGAAGATAAGTCCATCCAGAAGGACCTAACGCTCCCCTTCCACACATGCTCCCCTGGAAGCTGTCATCAGGCCTGGGGACCCAAGGGCTGTCATTGTTGCTTTTAGGGATCGGGTATTTCTTTATTGGTTGGTGGTGTTCTCAAGCGTAAAACAGGGGGACAATGAATTTAAGTTGCCTTGCTCCACAGAGAGTTAATTTCTCATCCCTTGGACTGCCTGCCTATTCAGAGGATGGTTCATTTAGGTGGCTTTCCCAGTGATGGCCCTGGCTGCCTAGCAACCACCAGCTCCAAACCTTCCATGAATAACAGCAGGAGTTGTTCATATCAGTGCCATCAATTTTTTAAAAAGATGAACTCATTTTATAAAAAACTCAACCTCATGAAAATATAGCTTCCGTATATATATTGTTCCCAGGCAATTGTTGCTAACTGTGTAACATTAAAACTGATTCTGGAATGGCAAATTCTTGAGTGGCTACCAACATAAATGTGGGTGTGTTTTTTTAAAAAAAATCATGTATTTTATATATAACCAGGGCTAGTACTTGTGAGCATTCTCAGCACTTTCAGAGGTGGTTGGTAACCACCAACCAGCTTCTCTCCTTCCAAGACAGAACAGGTATCCTTATTCCTCTTTGCTTTAAAAGCAAATATATGATGGATTTTCCTGTAATTTCTGAATTCTAATATTCCACAACATTGTTGTACAGAAAAAGCAGAAATAAGTTCCATCTTATTTATATGTGTAGAAATGAATGGCCTGAATTTAAATTAATCAGAACACAATGATTCATCAGAAAGTCGATAAATTAAAAGGTCACTAATTTCTTCAAATGATTTTGAGGTTGCTTTGCAATTCTTCTGGGCTTAATCTCCTCTATTAAATGATCTCTGGGTCTGAATAATTATTAAGTCAGTAGCGTTCAGCGTAATTAACTCTTGATATTAATCTTTTCATGAATTATTTTTTTGCCCAGCATTTTTGAATCATTTGATTCTCACTTACTTTAGAAACTTTGACTTCACCTGACATCTTTAGCCAAAAATTTGTGTTATGGATACACGGTGGTGAGCATGGAAGCATTACATAAAATTATTAAAAACCTCAGCTCTCAGGCAAGGGGCAAGTCCCTTGAATTTTCTAAGTCTTTGTGTTCCTATCTGTGCAAAAGGGGTAATAGCTGTACCAACGACAGAGGTGTTTTGAAAGTTAAAAGACAATGTATTTGAACCATTTAACAAAATAACTGGAAGATAGCATGAATGAAAGTCAATGAACTAAGAAAAACAACTTGATGAAGTATTGCCTGTACCTACGCACATAAAGCGAGATGAACAGATGCCCTCATATTTCGGCTTTCCCATCTACAGCTCCCTGTCACTTCCCCTCCTTCCAAAGCATATCTTCAGCACCACCAAACAAACAAAATAATCCCTCCGTTCACATTAAACAGTCAGCATGTTTCTCTAAATGCAATTCTGTTTTATTTAATTTTAGGTTTGGTAGTGTTGTGAGAAACATTTGGGTAACATACCAAATGGAACAGATTAGAAAAATTTAGTTTTCATATTTAAGGGCATGTTATCTGGCCTGAGATTAATTGAATGGGATAAGATCACTGTTATTGGCAAATATAATGAGCACTGCTCATGGTCGTGGAGGGCAGGAGTGGAGTAGCCCAGAGCACAGGAGAACACAGGTCTGTTCATGGAGGTACACATAATCTTGCCAGGAAGCCAGTTGGTGAATCTGCCCTATTTTGCTTTTTCTTTACTGTCCAATAAACAGTACTACCTTTCCCCGGAGGGCTCTGGCTTCACAATCGACAGCACTGGAACAATTTCTACAGCAGCAGTTTTTGATTTGAGTCAAGCTAGAAGGTAAATACTGCACCTGGCTTTTCATTCACTTGAAATGTCTATCCTTTGGTTTATATTTCCCTGCTTGAGAATATTTGCTCCCATCTGACCTTAATGTACTTCCCAGCGCAGATGCTTCTAGCATTGTCTTAAATATGAAATCACCACCTAAACTGTAATTGGACAATTGCTGGTTTAGGTACTAGATGTGGCTATTTTGACTCTTCTCTGCATCATCAGCTTTCTTAAGAATCAAGTAGCCAGTTGATCTCAGTGGTGCTGTTGTGACCTGCAACGGAAGTGGATAGGGACTTCTCTGGGTGGCTGGGGCACAGAATTCATTCACAGGGTAATCCAGCGACTTCGAAAGTTAATGGACTGATGTTTTCTCCTCATTTCCTCCACATCTGCCAAATGGGTAGCTATTGTTTCATAGTTATTATTTCTATTTTTATAATAGGTTTTATGACCACCCTTTCAGTCATATGTTCTGCATCAAAGTGTTTTACAAGAAAAGGAAATGGACCTTTAAACCATTCCAATCAGCCTGCTCCTGACTCTCATAGGAGATGTTCCCTTGTTATGAAAGTTGAGGATAGATATATCCCAAGCCTTAGAATCTTCAGTAAAATGGATTGATTCAAAATGGGATGTGTTCTATAAACAGCTATACGGAAACAAGTATAACAACCTAGAAGATATGGACAAATTCCTAAAACTATACAATCACCCAAAGCTAGACAAAGAAGATATAGAACACCTAAACAGACCAATCACAAGTAGTGAAATTGAAACAGTAATTAAAAACCTCCCCCAAAACAAAAGCCCAGGACCAGATGGTTTCACAAATGAATTCTACCAAACATTCAAAAATGAAATAG
>PVIJ01019542.1:0-23290 GCA_004024925.1 Scalopus aquaticus
CCAAGGATGCCCCCACCCCCAGCTGTCCTCGTCCTCGGGGTCCCTTTCTGTCCACCGCAAGCCCTGTGTCCTTGGGGGCGAGGGCTTCCGGGCGCCGGGGAGACAGCTCTCTGGACCTCCTCACGCCCCGCCCGCCAAGCCCCATCTCACTCCTCCCCCCACCACTCCATCCCCACCTGTGTCCATCCCCTGCTGGAGCCACCAGCCACATACGCCCCCCAGGGCGGCGGGTCCCCACTGAGCCGCCATGCTGAGTGTGAAAGTCTCAGCACCCCCAAAAGTGAACCCTGTCATTCGTGAATTTTATAGGGGTTGCTCGTTGCACCTGAAACCTTAGGGACAAAAGATGGACGCCATGAGCGAGAACCTCAGAGTGAGGGACAGACACCTCCCCCAAACCCCCTCTCCTGATGGAGAGGCCGGCCATGATGGCACAGCGAGGTGGGGACCCCCCTCTCCTCCCCTCTGCCTCTCTGGCCTGACTTGTCTCTCTCGCCCCGCAGACGGGGTTGAAGCGGTTCCTGGAGTACGTGCAGCTCGGGACGTCCGACAAGGTGGCACGGCTGCTGGACAAGGGGCTGGACCCCAATTATCACGACTCCGACTCGGGAGGTAGGCGGGGCCGGGGGCTCGGGGGAGCTGGGGAGCCCAGGCCTGGGGCGCGCGTGACCGCCCTCCCGCCCCCAGAGACGCCCCTGACGCTGGCCGCCCAGACGGAAGGCTCCGTGGACGTGATCCGGACGCTGTGCCTGGGCGGGGCGCACATCGACTTCCGGGCCCGGGACGGCATGACCGCTCTGCACAAGGCCGCCTGCGCCCGCCACTGCCTGGCCCTCACGGTGAGCGCCGCCCCGCGGCCGGTGCCCCTGCTGCCCGCGAGCCGCCTCCGCTCCGTCCTCAGACGCTTCTCGCTTCTCCCTCTCGCTCTTTCTCAAACCCCTTTTTTGGGTTTTGCTAAAATAGTTCTTGTCTACGGAAGGAAATGCAGGCCGCCACGGTTGCTCCCCCCAGTGAGTCTGAGACCCCCCCAGGCACCCCACGATTGTGCCCCCCGTCAGCTCTAGTGGCCGTTCCAGAGAGCCTTCTCCGGCTCTTGTTCCTCTCCGACACCGGAGCTCCTCGTCCTCCAACTAGCTAGCTCAGTGCCCGGAGCCGGGGATCCTCTTTGGACCCCCTAAATACCCAGAGAGCCCCTGGTTGCACCCCAGATACAGACCCTTTCCCACACACACCCTGAAAGCAGCCCCTCGGCCCTCACGCTGCCCCCTCCAGGGCCCTTCTCCACCCGCTGCCCAGTGTAGCTCCTGCGATGTGCTTTTCCAGATGGACAAGGCCCGCGGGCCCCCAGACTGCACACCTGGAGTTGTCCACACTGGGTGTTTAAGACTACGGCCTGCTGCCTAAGGCCTGGGCCCCACTTTGCACTCACATCAGGCCGGCCTGCCCCCGAAGATCCACAGCTGTGGATCAACACCCCCATTCTCAGAGGCGGAGGCTGCCCGTCCCTACTCCGGCTCTCTCTGGAAGAAGCTAAAGGGAGTCAGACGCCGGCCAGGGGAGAAGTCGGCACGAGCCCCCTAGTCCTGGAGCCCCCAGCCCTGGAGCCAGCAGCTCCTCTTCCCCACCCCCCAGGCACTCACCCCACCCCCAGGCCCAGCTTCTGCTGGCACCCCAGCCCCAAGCCAGTCCAGCCACCAGCCACGTGGGGCTGTTTGTGTCAGCTTGGAGTAAAACCCTCAGAGAGAGAACGACCCCTCAAGGTCACCCAAGGGTGTCCCGGCAGGCCTGAGCCTGGCCTCGGCCGTGGGGCCCCAGGCCCGGCGCTGCCGCCGCTGCCTCTGTCCAGGCCGGTGCTCGCGGGCTCCTCAGCTGTCTCTGCCTGCCCTCCAGGCACTCCTGGACCTCGGGGGCTCCCCCAACTACAAGGACCGCCGGGGGCTGACCCCTCTGTTCCACACGGCCATGGTGGGGGGCGACCCCCGCTGCTGTGAGCTGCTGCTGTACAACAGGGCCCAGCTGGGTGTCGCTGACGAGAACGGCTGGCAGGAGATCCACCAGGTGCGCCCCAACTGGGGGACCAAGCTGGGGGGCGGCCGGCCGGCCAGGTGCCAGGGGCCTCAGAGAGGGGGCGTGAGAGCCACGTGGACCCCAAAGAGGAAAAAATGGGGATGTCGACCCCAGGATCCTCGGGGGGCATGGGCCGGGGACTGGGCACCTGAACCCCTGCGGTGGGGCAAGGCCTCTGGGCCCTCTAGGAGTGAGGTGTACTCCCCAAGAAGGATGGGCGGAAAGCGGGAGAGGAGCAGGGGAGGAACCTCCGGTGGTCAGGCGGAGGCGTGGCGGGGTGGTCTGAGCCGGCCCCTGGGCTCCCCGCCCCCCAGGCCTGCCAGCGGGGTCACTCGCAGCACCTGGAACACCTGCTCTTCTACGGGGCTGAGCCAGGCGCCCAGAACGCCTCAGGGAACACGGCCCTGCACATCTGCGCCCTCTACAACAAGGTAGGGCCCGCGCGCCCGCCCTCTGCTCCTGTGCGCACTCGGGGCCCCAGGGAGCTGGCAGGACAGACAACCCGCCCGCGGGCTGCCCGGGAGCCCAGATCTGGGCGAGGGCGAGGGCGAGGGCCGGCTGTGGGGGCTGGGCCCAGTGGGAGCAGGGGAGAAGGACGCCCTCTGCAGAGGGGGTCCTCCCTTCCGGGGTCCCCACTCGGCTCAGTGCCGGTCGCTGCTGGGGACAGAGGGAGAGCCCACCAAGGCCTCCGCCCCGGGGGACAGGCTGCGGGCGCTTTAGCTGTGGTAGCTCCCCGGTTCTCAAGGTCCGGGTGGGGACAGATAGCAGGGCTTGTGGGTTTGCGTCTCCCGGCGGTCGGGCTGTGGCGGCAGCCGTGCTGGGAGCCTGGGGCTCCGGCCGATGGCCCTGGCAGCTCTGTGCCCCTCCGCGGCAAGGTCATCCCAGGCAGGCAGCTCAGACCCGGGGCCTCTGTCTCCCCGGCTGCTTCCCACAGCCCCTGCCCTTCGGGGCGGCATGGGGACTTAAGGGGACGCCCTGCCTCTGAGCCAGCGCACCCCTCCTCCCCAGGAGGCCTCCAGCACAGCCGGCCCCTCTGCCAGTCGGAGCGGAGTGGGGTGCTTTGGCAGCAGCACGCTCCGCCTTCACCCCTCCCCACTCCTTGCTTCTGTCTCTCCTGCTCCCCGACACGGACCTCATGCTGGATGCCCCCGCTCGAGGCCTGCGAGCAGTGGAAAAGGAGGGAGCCCCCCCGAGTAGGCCAGGGCCCCCCGAAAGAGCCTTCCGCTCTCTGTTGCTCCTCTCCCTGAAGCGGGAGCAATGTCCTCTGATTGAGGGGACCAAGGAGCGTTTTAGGGGCCCACCCTGAAGGCGGCGGTACCTGCAGCGATCACTGTCACCGTCACCACAATCAGTCGGGCTGGTCGGGAGCCAGAAGCCCCCGCTCATCGACAGGGAAAACGTGGCTCTAGTGGGTCGGACCAGCGGGGCGCTTCTCGCCGTGCACGCCCCCGCGGCCTGTGAAAGGGGTCGGGACCGAGCGGCCCCACGCTCGCCTGCTCTTGGCCCCGGACCCCTGGGCAGTGCCGCTGCGTTTTCCGCTGCTTTCCCCTTGTCTTGCTCCCGGCTTTCAGCTTCCCGAGGGCCAGGGCTGGGTCTGACGGGGTCCTCCGCTGTCTGTCCCCCGGCCTCCCAGCATGCCCCCTGGGCTGGGGCGGGGAAGGTCAGGTCCATGTTAGGGCCAAGGGCTGAGTCTGCCCATGGATCTGGCCCCAGGGCCCGGGTCCTGTTTGCTGAAGGAGTGAGTGAGTGGAAGCCGATGGCAGCTCAGCCGCTTTGGGTACCCTCCCTCCCCGCGAAACCGTGCAGCAGCTTGAAACACTCACCCCTGTCGGCTTCCAGATAGATGGGTGTCAAGGGGATGAATGGATGATGGGAACAAAAGAGCTCCTCATCCTTTCCGTGCATGTTTTCCCCGAGCACCTACTACGTGCCAGGAGGCACCTACTGTGTGCCAGGAGGTGAACTGAGTCAGGCACCGCACGCCGCCTGCCCTCGAGGGTGGGGGGAGCTCCCAGTCTGGCGAAGAGGCAGACGTGTAAACAAATAATCGCAATGCCGTGAGAGAAGTGTGAGGACGCAGCAAATACGATGAGGCTGCTCTCGGAGGCTGGCGCTGGCGGAGCTGCAGGGTGGTGCTCCGGGCAGGCAGACGCGGGAAAGGCATGTAGTGAACACCCCGTTGTGGGAACAGCACGTGCATGCAGGGCGCAGGCGCACTCACACCCAGAATACCAACGGGCTGACTTTGCAGTCCCGCGAGTGACTGTGATAATCAGAGCTGCTGCAAGACGCAGGTGAGCAGCGGGGTCTGGAGACCAGGTCTGAGTCTCAGCTGCTCCACTAACCGCCTGTGTGATCTTGGGCAGGAATTTGCCCTCTCTGAGCCTGTCCTGGGGGGCAGGTCCATGCAAGAATCCTCAGAGGCGTGGTCTGGGGGAGGTGATGAGTCGCAGGAGGTGCTTGTGAATGCTGGCTGGATTAGTGCCTCGCGCACTGGAGAGCCCAGGTGTGGTTTGGCCAGGCCCAGGTGAAGGTGGAAGGTTCCCTCATTCAGCACCTGTATTGTTGGATGGTTCCTATGGGCCAAGCACTGTTCCGGGGAGGGGGCTTTGGCAAGCTCATGCCCTGAGCAACCTACAGTGAAGTGGGGAGAGGTGCTTGAGAGGCAGACAACAGCAGAAAGGCAATTTCATGGAGACAATGACGTGAAAAAGTGAATTATGGATTAGTCCTGGCTTATAGGAACGCCTGGCACATAGTGTCATAGAAATAAAAGTGAATAAATAAAAACAAAGCAAGTCAGTTTTTTCAAAGATTTGTTTACTTATGCATACAAGCTGGGGTACAGGCCAGAGGCATGGGGCGGCGAGAAGGTTCACCAGAGACAGAGTGGGGAGCAGAACAGGCAGATCGACGAAAATACACTGCTGAGGGGAGCAGCGGGCGAGGCAGGAGAGGTCTGCCACACTATGTGGGAATCTCCCCAGCCGGGCGTCGAACTCGCGTCACCACTGCCGATAGCTCCACAGCACAGCGCCTAACCGCTGCGCCGCCAGGGAGGCCCCAAAGCAAGTCAGTTTTACCAAGGTAGTCAGGGAGGCCTTCTCGGAAGAGGTGGCATTTGAGCCAAAAAAAACCTGAATGAAGTGAGAAGGCGATTTGAGTGGAGATCTCAGGGCAGAGAATTCCAAGCAGAGGGAGCAGCAGGTGCTAAGGTCCTGGGGGCAGGAATGTGCCTGTGAGAACAAGGAGGGGTCCAGGGTGGCTGGAGTGTGGGAAGCAGGGGCAGGTGGTAGGTGCTGGAGTTGGTGAGGCTGGAGGTGAGGGCTGGCAGGACAGACACATGCCCTCGCAGGCCCTGGGCAGGATCGTGGGTTTGATCCAGAGTGAGAGGGAGTGACCGGTCATTAGCAAGGCATCCATCTGGGTGGAGATGGCCACTCGACCCCCGCCGTCCCTGTGGTATGTTGTCCGTTTCCTCCTGGACTAGCAGGTGTAGCTGAGAGCAGAGATTTGGAGGTCAGACAGCTGAGCTGGAACCTCAGCGTCCAGGTGCGGCCGTCTGACCTTGAGAGCTCCCTTTGCCGGTAAAGCAGTGCAGGCGATTTCCACCTTGTGGGATTGTTGGGCCGCTGGGTGAGCTTCGGGAGTGCTGAGAACCCCGCTGGGAACACGCTGGACCCGCCCCGCAGGTCCAGGAGCTCTCAGCCTGGAGGCTGCGGGCGGCACGGGGCTAAGGCAAAGTCTGAGCACAGACGGTCCTGATGGGGCGCGCGGCTGCCCTCTAGTGGCAGAGGCTGGAGAAGCTGCTGGACACCCCCCTGCAGAGGACTCCCCTTCCTAGTGTCAGCACCCCATGGGTTGAGAACACCTGGTTCAGGTTAACCTCTAGTTCAGGTTAGGCTCTTTGGAACCTAACACCAGCCACACGTGTCATTTTCAACGCCCAGAAGCCACTTCCAAAACAAGGAACAAGTGACACTCGTTTCAGCATCCTAATCTTTTTAACCTGTGTCTCCGAAATACCATCGCTTCCGCATGCGGCGGGCACAGCGCTGATTGGAGACAGCGGGGCCCTCCAGGCAGAGCCCCAGATGCTGCGTTGAAGGGCATGGGGGCCGCTGTGGGGGCTGCGTGGCCGGCCAGTCCCCCGCCTGCGTCCACTCATGGTCACCATGGCCTCTCCCCTCCCCCGGGCCTCCGCCCCGCCTCAGGAGACCTGCGCGCGGATCCTCCTCTACCGCGGGGCCAGTAAGGACGTGAAGAACAACAACGGCCAGACCCCATTTCAGGTCTGGGGCTGTTTCAGCTGGGGGGTGGGGGGTGAGGCAGGTGGGATGTGAGGAGGGCAGAGTGAGTGGGCTGGAGATTTGGGGTGACCAGCAGTGGGGGGCAGCTGGCCAGGGGTCTCACGATGCTGCTGCTTCTCTCCTGGCACCCCCTGTTTCTAGGTGGCAGTGATTGCTGGGAATTTTGAACTGGGGGAGCTGATCCGGAACCATCGAGAACAGGACGTGGGTAAGCTGGTGGGGCTGGGGCTGAGGGGCGAAGCTGGGGCTTTTGGGGGCTGGGGGTGGAGCGGGAGCTGGGATCTGCTTCGGGAGCCTGGATGGGATCCAAGAAGCCTTGGAGGACCTCGAATGTCTGATGAGTGGTCGGGGGGATTCCAGGCCCCCCACTCTTTCTCATCTGTCTCTTTCTCCCCTCGTGTCCTCTCGCTCTTGTACCACCTGCCTGTGTCCCCCTCCCCGCCCCTCCTGCTCGCCCGCCACTGTGTCCTCTCAGTGCCCTTCCAGGAGTCCCCCAAATACGCGGCCCGCCGACGGGGGCCCCCGGGCGCAGGGCTGACAGTGCCCCCGGCCCTGCTGCGGGCCAACAGCGACACCAGCATGGCGCTGCCCGACTGGATGGTCTTCGCCGCCCCCGGGGCCTCGTCCTCTGGGGCCGCTGGCCCTACCTCAGGGCCCCAGGGCCAGCCGCCGCCCTCGGCCCCCAGCACCAAGCTCAGCAGTGGGACGCTTCGAAGTGCCAGCAGCCCCAGGGGCGCCCGGGCCCGATCCCCATCCCGAGGGCGGCACCCGGAGGAGACCAAGAGGCAGCCACGAGGGCGGCCCAGGTAGGGAGGCCGGGACCCTGGGTCGCCCTGCAGACCCTCAGCTCCCTGGCCCGCCCCCGGGCCCAGAGCCGCCCACCCTTCCCCAGGCCCCCGCACCGGCCACTCTTGGCCGCTCGAGGAGGGGAGGCAGGCGCTGACCCCTGGTCTCGGCCACCCCCAGCGGCACTGAGGTTTGGCTGGGTGCCTGGGGTGCCCCATGAGAAATGCCAGTGCTAGGGCGGGCAAACAGAAAGGCGGGGAGTGGGGAGAGGAAGCAGAGCCGGTGGGGGCAGGTAGAACTTAGGGGGGCGGCAGGGGCGGGAAGAGCAGGGCGGCCACGCTGGGGGCAGAGGGTAGGACGGACAGGGAGGACGGGACGGGCAGCTCAGCTGGAGGAGGGCGAGAAGGCGGCCGGAGCAGGCTGGGCCGCAAGTGCCCGTGCCGGGTCGTGAGGCTGTGGGAGGCTGAGAATGGCGGCCCGGAGCTGGACGGGGCCCAGGAGGGAGCTGGGAGCTGCTGAAGGCTCGTGAGCCGAGCCGAGGGATGACACAAGACGCTGCATCAGGCTGAGCGTGCAGGGCCGTGGGAGGGCCAGAGCCGGAAGCCAGGAGGCAGGAGGGGGCTGGGGGCAGAGAGAACAGGCTGAGGAGCCCCGAATGCCCTTTCCTGCCTCAGGACAGCAGGCGAGAAGCCCCTCGGCCCTGCCCCCTTGCCCTGCTGCCCCATCTCCCCCTCCTCACCCCTCTGAGGACCCCGTCCTCCCAGAGGCCCTGGCCTCCGCTCTCCCTGCCGCTCACACCCTCTGTCACGCAGCTCCAGCGGGACGCCCCGGGAAGGGCCTGCCGGCGGGACTGGGGGCTCTGGGGGCCCGGGGGGCTCCCTGGGCAGCCGCGGCAGGCGCAGGAAGCTCTACTCGGCGGTGCCCGGGCGCTCCTTCATGGCGGTCAAGTCCTACCAGGCCCAGGCCGAGGGCGAGATCTCCCTGAGCAAGGGGGAGAAGATCAAAGGTAAGCGAGCTCAGCTGGGGGGCCTGGAGTGCCCGTGCCCCCTGAGCCCAGCGCCCCTTCCGGCTCCGTGGAGCCTGCGGGTGGCCGACATGCCCCCGGAAGGCGGTGTGAGCTGGACACACGAGCATCTGCGGGGCGCAGCGTGTGCCAGGCGGGCGCTGCTGGGACCCCCATGTGGTCTGGCTCACCTGGCCCTCGCGCACAGCCTGGGGCCACGCCCCGTCCCTCCTCACGCTGCCTCAGCGTTCTCAGCGGCTGGGGCCTGTTTCGGGGCTCTGTCCAGACGGCGGGTCCCAGCCTGGGGCTCCCGAAACGGCGGCTGCTGTTGTCGGGGTTCGCCTGCCTTTGGCTTTCCTGCCTTCATCTGGAAAGCGTGGCCGCCCGCCCCCACTCACAGACTCTGCGCTGTGACGTGTGTTTTTGGGGCGGCGGCTCCAGAGTGGGGAGCTCGTGCTGTGGGTCCTGGCGGGCGGGAGGGGCCAGCGGTTCTCCAGGCGGTAGGCTGCCTGGGGTCAGTGGCACCCCCCGAGGGTGCTCAGCCCAGGGCCTCTGCCCACCACCCCCGTAAGGGGGACCCCGTGGGCATCACAGCAGCCAGTTCACGGCAAGCCCTTAGAAGGCACCCCCACCACTAGGTACAGGGGTGACACCCGGCTGCTGGGGCCAGCTAGGCGGGTCCTTCCCAGGGCAGGGTCTGAGGGGGCCTTGGGGAGTGCAGGGTGGAGCAGCAGGGGCTGTGGGCTGTAGCTGCGTTTGATGAGTAGTCTGTCTCCCTGAAGCCTGAGCGCCCCAGGCTAGGTCCCAGGTCTCCAGGCCTGGGTCCAGCAGTGCCCACGGGTGAGCGAGCGGGCAAAGGCAGAGCTGACTGTGGGAGCCCTTAGCACTCCTGGGAGAGTGCATGTGTGGGGGTGTGTGTGGGAGAACTTCACCAAGGACCAACGGCCAGCTGGGCTCTGGGCCGGGACCCCCGGGGGGAGGGTCCGCCTGGAGTGTTCCGCCGTTCTGAGGCTACACTTCCCTGACACTGGTGCCAGAGAGGACGCCGCCTGTCGAGATCAACCCCCCACCCCCGTTAAATGGCACTGACCTGCCTCGAAAGCAGCCCCGCAGCCACAGGCAGCCCCAGAAAGCAGCGGGGTCCCTCTGCTTTCAGAACCCAAGCCCAGCGCCCCCGTCTGCTGGCAGCCGGCCCTGCCCACCTCCCCAGCCTGGGTCTCCTTCACACTTTCCTGCCCCAGGGAGCTCTTCTTTCTCCCTTCCTCAAATGCTGTTCCTGCTGCCCGGGACCAAAGCTCCGCTCTGCCTCCTTCCCAGGAGCCCTCAGATCTCAGCCTGTCTGCCCTGCCCCCGGCGGCCCCCTTGGCCAGCGAATCTCTGTGCTCCCATCTGATGCCTCTCCGGCTCCCTGCCCCGTTCCCCCCACCCTGCGTTCCATTGGGAGGTCGCTGTAGGAGCCCGCCCCTGTTCCCCAGCCCGGAAGCTCCCTGAAGGCTGGGCTGTTTGCCCAGCGGCCCACGGCTGCCCTGCCCGCGGCCTCACGCCCAGCACTAAACAAGTATTTACTCTGCAAAGGAACGATCCCAAGACCGCCCAGCACCCCCCCCCCCAGTCTCCTGGTCCGGGACCCTCTCCTCCGATCCCCTCAGGGCGGTGGTGTGTGCCAGACAAGCACCCTATGGCCCCGAGTCCAGGCCAAGTGCTCTGAGCTTTGCTGTGTTCGCTTTGGCTCTTGGGCTCTAAAGCGGGAAAGACCGTTGTCACCTCCTGAGACAGATGTGGGGTGTCAGGCAGGGAGCAGCGGGGCTGCTGGACACTGAATGGCAGGCGGGGTGGCCGTCCCCACTGCTGGCGCAGCTCAGGTGGCGCCACAGTGCTTCCCGGACAGCCGCAGGCAAAACCTTGGCGGTGGGGGGGTGGGGATGGCCGTCGCCATGTTCGTACCCGGCTTGTCTGGCAGCTGCGTGGACCCTCAGCCTCCCCCCACCACCTCCATTTCTCCACCAGTAAGATGGGGCCTAAACCAGTGAGAGCTGGGTGAGCGTAGCTTTTATCTGTCTTTGCCCCCAGCAGGCAGGGGGTCGAGAGGTGGGAGGAGGAAGGGGCCTCAGTTGCTGGGGGCGGAGGGAAGAAAAGGGATGATTCTAGCCTCCTCTCCTCTCTGGGGCTCTGGGGAGCAAGGAGAGGTGGGGAGAGGGGTCTGGGGGCAGTTGACCAGAGATTAAGGTGTCAAGGAGGCTGGGGGAGGGGGCAGGGGCAGGAGTGGGGGTGTAGAAATTGGGAGGTTGGAGGCATCACCCATCAGAACTGGGGCCTGACAGGGGAGATGAGGGCTGCGGGGCTCAGCCTGTCCTTAGTGCCCCTCCAGGTCCTCTCTTTGGGTGCAGGGAGGCAGAATGCAGGGGACGTGGCTTGCCCCCCCACCTTCACTCCTTCCTGGGCATGTTTATTAGGGAAGTTCTGGGGCCCAGCCCCTTGGTGGGGGCTGGGGTCGTGGAGGGGCCGGGAGCTGGGGTGCCGCATGGAAACATAGAAATGTTTCTCTGTCCTTGTTCCCTGCCCAGTGCTTAGTATCGGGGAAGGCGGCTTCTGGGAAGGCCAGGTCAAAGGTCGCGTTGGCTGGTTCCCCTCTGACTGCCTGGAGGAGGTGGCCAACCGCTCGCAGGAGGGAAAGCAAGGTAAGGGCCCTGCTGTCATCCTTCCCTGCTCTCACGGGGCTGGGGTGCTGGGGGTGGCGAGACGGCTTGGGCCAGGGTCCCTGAAGATGGGCTCGTGGTTTTCAGAGGGAAGGTCTGACACTGCCCCTTGTCCCCCAGCAGAAAGCCGCAGTGACAAAGCAAAGAGACTTTTCCGGCATTATACCGTGGGCTCCTACGACAGCTTTGATGCCCCAAGGTAAATGTCCTTACCCGCCCAGGGGGCCCTGACCCCAAGACCCCTTCTCAAAACTCCACCTTTAAGTATTCCCGCCACCCCTGAAGTCCCCTGTGGGGTTGGCTCCTAGAGTCTGCTCCCGGGCTCGGGGGAGGGAGAGTGGGCTTCAGACAACAGAGCCCAACCCCACGCCCTCCTCGGCAGCCTCGCCTCACAGGCTGCCCATCTCGGGTGGCAGGAGACCAGTGGGTGACGGGGTTGGGGGCCAGGGCCCAGGCCGCTGGTGTGTGTGGCTGGCTGGAGACCCTCGTCTCCTTCATGTGCCCCATCTCTGTGCTGTCCCTGTGCAGTGGGGGTGTCTGCACCCCTGGCCTCTCCCCGGTGGCATGGGGAGGGGGTAGAGCCGGGCCAGGCCAGGTGGGGCGGGGGACAGTACGCACTGACACCTTTCCCCTCCCTGGCTGCTGGCTGACTTGCTTCTGAAGCTTGATGGATGGGATTGGCCCAGGGAGGTGAGAGGGCAGGGGAGGGGAGGGGAGGGGCCGGGTCAGAAATGGGAAGGAAGGGGTGCCTGGGGTGGGAGTGTGCACGCCCTGAAACCCAGCTCCCGTGTGTGACACCTCGCGCAGCCGGCGCCTGCGTGCAGGGGCCCGGCGTGGCCCCCCGGCGTGCATGGCGCCCTGTCCGTGTGCATGCGTGGCCGGCGGTCTGAGCACCCGTCCACCGGCCGCAGGCCCGGCCTGCGCTGGGCCCGGGTGCTCTGTGCTGTCACGGACGGGTGCTTGGCCGCGGTCCTCGCCCGGCTGCTGCTGTGTGGCCTGTCTCTGAGTCTGTGCGTCTGAGACAGGGCAAGTGTTTCCAGCGCGGTCCGTGTGTCCGTCCCACGTGGGCAGGGGGGTCTCCACACACGCCTGCCCGCCTGCATGTGACTGCGTGCGCCTCCGGGTGTGTGCATGCGTGTGGGGAGGGGTGTGGGGAGGGGAGGACAGAAGAAGGGAGACCGCCAGGTTTGGACTTTGGAAGAGCAAGGGGGGGAGGGCGGGCTAGACGGGCCTCTGACAGCTGCACCCTCCCTCCCCACACCCGCCGCCTCCCCCCAACCCAGGGAAGGGGCTCCTTGTCCGCAGCATCCTTCCATTAAATGTGTCCAAACCGATGTGTCTGTGTCTGGCCAGTGGGGACGGGGTGGGGCGGGGAGAGGGGGCGAGAAATGACGACATGGGAGAGAGGGTGGGGCTGGGGTGCCCCCTGCCCCCCGAGTGTCCGAGGCGCTTGACCGTTGTGCATGTTCACCTGGCACGTCTTGGCTCTGGGCACTGGGTGAGTATCGAGGTCCCCTTGCCCCAAGTCTTCCCATCATCCTCTGCTTCTCGTCTCCATCTCTCCGTCCGTGTCTCCTTGGCTCTTCATCTGGGGGTCCCTTGTCTGTGGGCTGGACGGGGCTGGACGGGGCTGGTGGTCCCTGCGGCCTCGGCTCCCTCCTCCTCCCAGAAGCTCTGTCTTACCAAGTGCATTTCCTGCCCCTCTCCACTCCCATTTCCTGCCCCTCTCCACTCCTGCGCCCCACTTGCTGCTCTCTGTGGTGCCCCAGCTGTTCCTGCCCCTGCGCCCTGGACCCAGCCTGTGAGGGGCCCTGTGCCCCCCCGCTCAGCATTCTCTGGTCCCAGAGGGCTCCAGCTCCCCGAGAGCTCAGGCTGTGCGTCTGGCCTTCTCTGGGGAGCGCGTCTCTACTGCCCCTCCCCCCCCTTCCGACTGAATGCCTCCAGCCTTCCCTTTCTGGCTCTTCCCGACTGTGTGGGGCGCGTTGCGTCTTTGTATGTGGTGGGGGGCTGTGTGTCCCCTCCCGAGGCCGCTCACCGTGGCGTCCCTGCACGCGGCAGCGAGGCGGCTTGTGCGATGTGCGTCCCTGCGCTGCTCTCCCTCGCTCTGCACCTGCGCGGGAGGGCCCTGGAGGGGGGAGGGGGTTAAGGGGGGGCAGACCGGAAGTGCCTCCCCTTCTCCTCCCCCCTCCGCGCCTCGCCCCTCCCCCTTCTCCCGCCAAGGGGGCCCGCGCTCCCCTCCCGGCCCCCTCCCCCCTACCCGCCCCCCTCCGCCGCCCGGCGCAGGACGCCAAGGGGTTAAGCCTCCCGCCCGCCTCCGGAGCTGTCCGCGGTGCTGAAGCCGGCGCCGTCCGCGCTCCTCGCGCTTCAGCCGCGGCCGGACCCCGCGCCCCGCGCCCCCGCGCCCCCCGGCATGTGAGCCCCCGGCCCTGCCCTCCCTCCCGCGGGAGGGTGCGCGCCCCCTCCCCCTCCCCCCTCCCGGCGCGGGTCAGCATGAGGCGGGGCCTGGGGGCCCGGACACGGGGGTTCGGCCGAGCGGGGACGGGGACGCGGCGGCGGCGGCGGGGGCGGCCCGCTCCGGGACCGGGGCCGGGGCCGGGGCCGCGGCGGCGATGGCTTTGTCTGCGGTCGGCGGCGGCGGGGGTCTCGGGGCCGGCCCCGGTGGGGGCTCCCTGCCGCAGCCGCCCCCCGCGCTCTCCTCCAGCTGGCCGGCGCTGGGGCCCCGGCGGCGCAGCGTCTGGTACATCTACAGGTAACTAGCGAGCGCGCCGGCGGCTGTGACGACCCTGCCCAACCCCTCCGCCGCTAATCCCCTCCTCGAAGCCCCTCGGCCCTAACCTTCTCTGGGCCCTAAACCCTTTCCGATCCTTCTTCTCATCCCTGCTCTCCATCTTCTGTCTCTGGGCCTCTCCCCACCCCCACTCCGCCCCCCAACACACACTCTCCTCAGCCTGGGGAGTCTTTACCCCCCCACAGGCCCTTCCAGGCCCCCTCTGCTCTTTCTCCGCAAGACCTTTCCCCCAGTCGGGCCCTCCAAACGGACCCCACTCCGGATTCGGAACACCCTCGCCCTTCCTGCCGCCCTTAGCACCCCCCAACTATGGGGAAACACAGTGGCTTCCCCTCGGGCGCCTCCACCCCAGGCTCCCGTTCCTCTGATCCCCATATCCCCACACCCCTGCATGGAGTTGGCAAGGCCCCCCATTCATACCCCTCTCTCCCATTCACAGCCATCCCCCTCCATCACACACACCGCCCGCCCCCGGCCTCCCCTCCCCTCCTTTTTCCACTGCGTGTCACTGCGCGACCGTGTGTCAGTGTGGCTGTGTCGATGTGCGTGGTGTGGCTGCCTGCAGCCGAGTGTGCGAGCGTACGTGTGTATGAATGAGTGTGAGGGATGCAGAGATGGGGGTCCCCAGCCCACCCCCACAGAGTTGTCCAATCCCTGTTTGCTGGCGGCTCTCCGTATGTGACTTGCAGCGACAGCGAGACAGCGAGGCTGTCTGGGGAGTGTGTGTGTGTGTGTGTGTGTGTGTGTGTGTGTGTGTGTGATGGAGTGGGTCTGTCCCAGAGACTGTGGGTCTGTCCCAGAGACTGCGGCTCTGTTTCCCAACACCCACTTTCCGTGCCAGGCCTGTCCTTTCCCCCAGCCCCCTGACAACCCTCCCTAAGTCCGTCCCCATGTGCCCCCTCCCTGCGCCGGGGTCTGTGCCTGTGTGGGCCATGGCTGAGCTTCTGCATGGGGGTGCATCTGCTTGTGTGTGCCTCTGCTCAGCATGGAAGCGGGCTGGACTCCCCGCGGGGGGCCTGTGTGTGCTGGGGAGAAGCCCCTGGAGATGGGCACAGGGGCACCCGGGCTGCGTGCCGGAGGGGGCGCCTTGTGCAGTGGCAGCTTTGCCGGTGGGCTCCTGGGTGTGTGCGGGACCTTGGGGGGCGGGGAGCGGACGCTGCTGCAGTCTCCGCGTGTGCGGTCTGGCGAACAGGAGCCGCTGCCGGGCTCCAGAGGCCCTGGGGCGCCCAGGGATGGCCTGGGGGAGAGCGTTGTGTGTGCTGCTGCAGGGCAGGTACTCAGCAGCACAGAGCCCAGATGGGGTGCTGCGTGGGGACGAACCCCAGGGCCCTGGGGATGGGCTCAGAGGGTCTGGGGAGGAGGGTGGTGGGACAAGAACAGAACACGGGCGGGTGGAGGATACCGAAGTGGCGAGAAATGGGGGAGATCAGCGTGTGGAGGGTGCGTGGTGTGTTCGTGTGCGGAGAAATGGGGTAAGGAGGGGATGCAGGAGATGCGAGGGGGTTGGGGGGATTTGGGCAGCGGGGAGAGCCAGAGGATGCAGGGATGTAAATGAGGCGCAGCTGCAACTGAAGCCAAGTGGGAGAGGGAGTGAGCAGAGGATGCAAAAAGTAGAGAGAGGTATCGCGCATGGGAATGGGGGGTGCTGGGGAGCATGGAGGAAGCCAGGCTGTTGTGGGGACCTTGGGGAACACAGACAGTTGGGGAAAAGGTGCACGAAGCTGTGGGGGGACTAATGAGGGGAGGAGAAGGGGCATGAGAGGGCGAGAAGTCCCAGGTGTCTCCGAAGGGCATCCGAGCAGTGGCAGTGGCTGAGGCTGTTGGTCAGGCCAGCTGGGGGCGGAGGGCTGGCCCAGGGCTGGCGCTGCTGGGGTGGGCTAGGGCACCGAGGTGAAGGGACATCAAGAGGGGGAGTGGGGCTAGAGCTGCAAGGAGCTGTAGGGGCAGAAGGGCAGGTGGGGAGTCAGGTGGGGCATGGCGGGATGGTGGACGTGCCACTTACGTGGGGTTGGAAGAGAGGTGTACCACGTCCGAGGTAGGGACCCTGGAGGGAGAGACGGGGTGCTGTGGTCATCGTTGGGGCGTGGGTTGTCTGTCAGTGCAAGTCTTGGCTTTGCGCTTTGCTGCTGGTGTGATGTTGTGCAAGCAGGTTCTGTGCCTCAGTTTCCTCAGCTGTAAAATGGGAAAAGTGGTGGCCAGCGCCTCCCGGGGTGCTGTGTGGAGGAAGTGCGAAGCCTGATGTCTGGCTTTGGGCCGTGTTTCAATTAGTGACTCCCTCTGGGGGGGTGCGCTTATGGTGAATTGGGGGCTGTGCTCAGGGTGTTGTGGGTGCTGTGGAGGCAGCGGAGACTGCTACTGCCAGGGCTGCCTGAGTGTTCTTCAGGCGCTGTGGGAGAACATCACTTGCTGTGTGACCTCAGGCAGGTGGCTCAACTTCTCTGTGCCTACGTCCTCACTGGCCAGGGGAAATGGCGCCCTGGCTGCAGAGGCTGGCAGGGAGAGTTAGGTGCTTTACCTGCCAAGGGCTTCAGATGTTGCCTTGCAGAGGTGAACTGCCTCTTGGCATGTGGCGGAAACGGGATTTTATTGAATTCTGCCGTGCGGTGGGGTATTTGGGGAAGTGGGGGGCGCAGCTAAAAGGGAGGCTCTAGGGGTGGGGGTGGCATGAAGGAAGGCAAGGGAGACTGCTGTGCACAAGGAATAAAGGGGAGCTGAAGGGCATGCTGACTGCCGGGGGGGCCCTGAAGGGAGGTGGGGTAGCAGGCATGTGAAGGAGCAGTGGGGGTGTCAGTGCTTGTGGAGCGACAGAGGTGGGGACCGGATTGCCACAGTATGTGTGGTCCCGAGCAGCCGCAGCCGCAGCCCTCTTTGGTGACCCCTCGTTGATCCGCCTTGCGCCCTCCCTCCACGCCAGCCTCCCTCCCTCCCTTCTTTCCTTCTAGCTCCCCTCCTTCCTTCCTTCCTTCTGCCTTCCTTGCTTCTTTCTTCCTGCTCCTTCCTCCTTTCTTCCTCTTTCCTTCTTTGCCTCCCTCCCCTCCCTCCCTTTCTCCTTGCCCTCCCCTCTCCCACCCTATCCCCTCTCTCCCCTTCCAGCACCCTGCTGAGTGGGGCACAAACGGGTGTGCTGGGGGTGTGCTCACCACCCCCAGTGAACCCTGACAGGGCAGCTTCCGGGGTGTGTCTGGGGGGAGTGATGACCGGGGGTGGGGTGGACTAGTGCACGTGGAGCACGTGGACGTCTTGGCCGTGGCGTGCCGGGGTGCAGGAGGGCACCGCAGTGCAGCGGGAGCGCCGGTGTTGCTGCGTGCGCGTGCTGGGATGTATTCAGGGGTGTGTTATGGGACTCTCCTGAGCTCCGGGTGATGGCAGAGTTATTATTGGAGCATACTGGGATGTGTGGAGGCGTCATGAAATATACTGGAGTAGTCATGGAGGGCCGTTGTGCTGCGTGTGGGGGCAGGCTGCGGAGTGTGCGGGGAGCAGGCTGGCTTCTTACTGGGGTGTGCTGGGGCTCTGGGGGCTCACCGGGACCTGCACGGGGGTCTGCGTGTGCGTCGGGGGGCGTTTCAGGCGTGACCTTGGGGTGCTGGGGCAGCGTGCGTGGTCGCCCCCAATGTCTTGGGTATCCTGTAGGGGGTGGGGTGGGAGCTGGGGGGCCTGGGAATGGAAGGCATGTGGACGCCCACCCTGGGGGAGGGGTGAGTGGGGGGCCCTGTTTCTGGGCTAGCTCGGAGCACGTGGAGCACAGGGGAGGTCTTTCAGGGCTGCTTCTCTCCTTAGCGTCCGCCCCACTGCTGGGAGGAGGCACAGTTGGGGTAGACCGGGCAGCACAGGGCAGCGCTGCCCACCAGAACCTTCTTCGCCGACAGAACGGTGCTTGTTTCTGCGCTGACTGGCCTGCAGCCCCTCCCCACCTGTGCCTGCCTGGCGCTCTGCAGCGGGGCCAGTGAGGCGGACACTGGGCCTTTTTTTTCTTTAAATTTTTATTTATGCATACAAGAGCTGGGGTGTCTGCCAGAGGTGGGGGGGTGAGAGGGGTTCACCAGAGACAGAATGGGGAGCAGAACGGGCAGATCCCCTGAAACACACTGCTGAGGGCCTCCCTGGTGGCGCAGTGATGAACGCTGTGCTGTGGAGCTGTCGGCAGCGAGTTCGATACCCAGCCGGGGAGAATCCCACAGGGCGCAGCAGACCTCTCCTGCCTCGCCCGCTGCTCCCCTCAGCAGTGTATTTCTGATCTGCCTGTTCTGCTCCCCACTCTGTCTCTGGTGAACCCTCTCGCCGCCCCACACCTCTGGCCTGTACCCCAGCTTGTATGTATAAATAAATAAATCTTTAAAAAAACTAAATAAAAAATAAAAAAAAATAAAAAAATAAAAGAAATCTTGTTTAAAAAAAAAAAAAGAAACACACTGCTGAGGGGAGCAGCAGGGAGACAGGAGAGGTCTGCTGTGCCCTGTGGGAAGCTCCCTGGTAGGGGATCGAACTCAGGCGACAGTGGCTGGTGATAGCTTCATAGTGCTGAGACTTAACCTCTTGTGCTACCAGGGAGGCCCCCATGATTTATTTATGCATACAAGAACTGGGGTGCAGGCCAGAGGTGTGGGTGGTGAGAGAATTCACCAGAGACAGGGTGGGGAGCAGAACAGGTGGATCTACTGAAGTCCACTGCTGAGGGTAGCAACGGGCAGACAGGAGAGGTCTGCTGCGCCCTGTGGGAAGCTCCCTGGCTGGGGATTGAACTCGTGCTGCAGTGGCTGCCAATAGCTTCACGGTGCTGAGACTTAGCCCCTGCGCCACCAGGGAGGCCCCAGACACTTGAACCTCTCCTTCAGGCATGTTAAATTGCAAGTGAACAGCCACGGGAGACACAAGCAGGTGCCTGTGTTGCGCTGCAGAGGCAGCCGGTCACGCAGGCCTGGGCTAGCACCACGGGCGCGCCTTAGCCGGGGCGCGCGTGGAGGTGCGGGAGGCATGCCCGTGGAGCACCGTGTCCTCCTGACCTCTCCCCTCCCGGCCATTGGAGGGAGCCTGGTGCAGCAGGCCCTCTGCACCCCTGCACTTGTCCTGCCTGGACTCCTGCCCCCAGGCTGGCAGGGAGAGCCTGTAACTGTTCTCCAAGACAGTCGAGGAAACTGAGGCCCCAGCGGCTGAAGTCGCAGCTCAAGGCCGCAGCCGGGTTGTGGCTGGCAGGGACTCGCGCGAGGGGCCCAGCGGTCTGCTGGTGTGCCCGGTGCCCTGTGGCTTGGTGACTGCTGGCTGGATGCAGGGGTGGGTGGAGGCACAGAGGGATGAGTGAGGAGAGAGTGAGCGGGGGAGCCGGCACGCCGGGCTCTGAGGGGGCCTGTGGGCACACGCACCTGCAGGGTGGGCGAGAGGACCCCAGGGGGTGCGGTGAATGGCCCAGGAGTGGGGGCCTGGGCCCCTGGGCGCATGGTGGGGCCCAGGCCCCGCCTCACGACGTCTCTGCCCCCCGCCAGCGATTACATCATTAAGGAGAAGACAGTGTTGCTGCAGAAGAAGGACAGCGAGGGCTTTGGGTTCGTGCTCCGGGGGGCCAAGGGTGAGTGCCAGCCGGGGAGGTCGGGAAGGGCTCTGTGACCCAGCAGCAGGGCCGGGTGGGGGGATGATAGGGAAGGGGCCCCGCCCACACCCCACCCCACCCCGGGTGCTGGTCCCGCAGCTACGGTGAGGCCTCCGTGACTTGGGTCTGAGCCCCATCCCCTGCTCGGCCTCTCCACCCCCTCCCCTCCGACCCCGCCGGCTCCTCCCCATCTGCAGCGCAGACCCCCATCGAGGAGTTCACCCCCACGCCGGCCTTCCCGGCGCTGCAGTACCTGGAGTCCGTGGACGAGGGCGGCGTGGCCTGGCGAGCCGGGCTGCGCATGGGAGACTTCCTCATCGAGGTGAGCCCGCCGCCAGACGCCTCCGCCCAGACGCCCGCTGGCACCCCCGGCCAATCCCCCAGCCCCTCGCCGTGCGCCCCGGCCCGGGCTGCCCGAGGCCACTTTCTCCTTGGGCACCAGGCTGCCCAGCGCCCCAACACACGGCCCCGGCTTCCTTCAGCAATCCCATCCCAAAGCCTTGCAGAGATACCCCAAAAGGTGACACAGAGCTGTCCCCAAACACACGCACACCTGGGGGACAGAGGAGGAGGGGGTGACTAGTGTGGTCCCAGCCCCGGGACCAAGAGTCCTGGGAACAGAGAAGTTGGGTCTTGCACAGGAGGGTGGGGGTGCTGGGGGGGCCGGGGGAGGGATGGAGGCCCGCAGCGTCCCAGGCAGGGGGAGGCAGGAGGTCGCTGGTTGGCAGCTCAGCGCCGCGCCCCTCACTCCCCGCTGTCTGTGCCGCAGGTGAACGGGCAGAACGTGGTGAAGGTCGGCCACCGCCAGGTGGTGAACATGATCCGCCAGGGCGGCAACGCGCTCATGGTGAAGGTGGTGATGGTCACCAGGCACCCCGACATGGACGAGGCCGTCCACAAGAAAGGTGCTCCTCCCCCACCCGGCCAGGCCTGCGCCCGCCAACCGCCGCCCCCAAACTCAGGCCCGCAGGAGCCCTGAGGGCCGCCCCCACCCCCACCCCCCGCCCCACCGGCCTCCCTTCCCCAAGGCTGCCTGTTCACAGCCCTTCTGGGGAGAAACTGAGGCAGGGAGGGCGCCGCGTGCTGTCAGCAGCTGTTCTGGAGCTCTGGGGGCCCTGTCGGGGCTTCTCCCCGTGGAGCCGGTGCCTGACCCCCACCCTCACCCTTTCAGCACCCCAGCAGGCAAAGCGACTCCCGCCCCCAGCCATCTCCCTGCGTTCCAAGTCCATGACCTCAGAGTTGGAGGAGATGGGTGAGCCCAGGGGGCTGTCGGGCCAAGGGGCTGGAGGGAGAGGGGCAGAGGGGGCTGGACTGTCCCTCGAGTTCGTTAGTGTTGTTAGTGGCCCAGGGTCCTCGTCCGCATCCTGTCCCCAGTCCTTGGGCCAGACACTCTGGCTGCGTGTGTGTCGCTGGGGAATGGCGTCTGAGAGTCGCTTTCCTGTCCTCGTATCTGTTCTCTGTCGGGGTCGCTCTCTTGGTGTCTGTCCCTCTCTGCGGGTCCTGGTTTGCTGCTTCTGGCCCCCTTTGCAGCTGTCCCGCCCCACCCCCACCCCACTGACAGAAGGAAGGCAAGGCCCTCCCTCCAGACCTGACCCACTGGACCGGGGGGTCCGGTGTCCACTGACAGGGCCGGGTCGGGCAGCTGACCGCTCCCACCCTCACCCCCACCCCGGGCCCCAAGGGAGGCAGGCGTTCCAGAGAGGGGGCCCTCGCCTTCCCCTGAAGTCCTAACTCTTGGCTCCTCTACTGCCTCTCCCCCGGGCTAGTCTCCCCCTGGAAGAAGAAGAGTGGTGAGTGGGCACAGGACTGGCGGGAGGGCCCCCGTCCCCGTCCCGATCCCGCCCGCGGACAAGTCCCTCCGCGACCCGGCCCCTCACTGGCCCCTCACTGCCTCTCACTGCCCCACTTGCGCTTGCACCCACCCGCTGGCCACGCCCATGGCCGGCCACGCCCACGGACCGCACCTGCTCCGCTCCGCCCGCCCCCAGGTGCCGATGAACTTTATCGCTGTCCTTTGCCCACAGAGTATGAACAGCAGCCACCGCCAGTGCCCAGCATGGAGAAGAAGCGGACCGTGTACCAGATGGCTCTCAGTAAGCTGCTGCGCTGGGGCGGGGTGGAGGGGCGTCTGACTCCATGTCCCCCTGGGGTGCCGCATCCACTGTATCCCCCTTCCGGCCTATGCCGATCCCCTTCATACCCCAACCTTGTCCCGGCCATCAAATCTGAGCTCCCCGCTCTGACCTCAGTCCCTCCCCGCTCCTTCCCCCACCCCAGGAGGGCTGCCCTATCTCAGCCTGACCCCTGCCATCTCTGGGTCCCTCCTGCTGGTCTGGGCGGTTGTCTCTAACCGGCTGTCATCTGCAGGGGTGGAGGCAGGACACCCCTTTTCTGCCGGGGCAGCCCTGGCTCTGCAACACAGCAGAGCAAACCCGAACCCGCTGTCTTCTGCACCCCCCCCCCCCAGACAAACTGGACGAGATTTTGGCCGCAGCTCAGCAGACCATCAGTGCCAGCGAGAGTCCCGCGCCCGGTGGCCTCGCCTCTCTGGGCAAACACCGACCCAAAGGCTTCTTTGCCACTGAGGTAGGTGGTCCAGTCTGGGGAACGGGCCCAGGAGGCAGGGGAGGACGCTTGAGGGGTGCACAGGCCAACCTAGAGCCTCTGTTCCTTTCCTTTGGCTCCCTTCTGACCTCGATGATAAATGCTGGTGCTGGGAGGGCACCACACTTCCTGGGGCATCTTTCCTCTTCGCCCATCCCCTCCCTCGTTCTCTCTCCCCCATATCCCATCTCTCTGAGTCTTCTCTGCACCCATCCCTGCAGCGCACGCTTGCTGTCCATTCATCCCTGCCCCACCTGGGGGGTCGCAGGGAAGGTAAAGTGGCAGGGGTGGAGACCCCCGGCCAGGCCCAGCACCAAACCTGTCCCTGGAGGCCCCTGCCCCTCCTCCTTTCCTGAGAACAGGCTAACCGGGTGCGGGTCCTGGTCAGTCTGCTGCACTAGCCGCGGTCCCGCGCGGTCCTTGGAATCGTCTTGGGAGGCACGGGAGGTTGTTAGCCCGTGGACGGGGGAAACTGAGGCTCAGAGGGGGGTCAGAACTTCAGGCCAGGCGGTCAGAGTCTGGGGCCCTGGGTCTGGAGGTCCCCTTTGCCTGTGCTCCCCCACTCCCTCCCTGTCCAAGTGCGCGGCCCCTAAGGGTTAGCCCACCCAGCCCAGAGGAGCTAGTATTGACTAACACGTGCTGCGGACCCCACTCCTAGCATTTCTTGCAGATGTAAAGGGGTCACTTCTCAGGACTTTATGGCGCCCCCCTCATTCCATGCCAGCTCTTGATTTCTCAGGAAATTTGAGATCCCCGGGGGTGTTTGGGTGGTCTCCGCAGCCCAAGGTCTGTGTGAGAATTGGAAACCCAGCCTGGTAGGGTCATGGCGTCAAGTCCTGACTCCCGCTAACTTCTGGTGGGGCTAACGTCCAATGAGGCTAACCTCGGGTGGCGCTGACTTCCAGTGGGGCCAATTTCCGGCGGGGCTAACTTCCAGTAGGGCCAACTTTGGGTGGGGCTAACTTCCAGTATGGTTAACATCCCGTAGGGCCAACTTTCTGTGAGGATAACATCCAGTGAGGCTAACTTACAATGGGGCGAACTTCTGGTGCCGCTAACTTCCAGTGGGGCTAACTTCCAGTGGGGCTAACATCCAGTAGGGCCAACTTTCGGTGAGGCTAGCATCCAGTGAGGCTAACTTCTGGTGGTGCTAACTTCCAGTGGGGCCAACTTCCAGTGGGGCTAACATCCAGTGAGGCTAACTTACGGTGGGGCTAACTTCTAGTGGCGCTAATTTCTGGTGGCCTTCATAGTCTCCTGTTTACTCTGTGTTTGGATTAACTCCTAGTCTAGAAAGTTCTTCTGAAGGTGGAGTGCAAAGCGACCTCCCCTGGGTTTCTGCTTTTTTGTGTGTTTTCTCCTTTACCACCTCTCGCCCTTACTCCTCCTCCAGTTCCTCCTCACAATTCTTCAGCCAACTTCCTCCTCTCCGGAAGGAGTGGAGAGCACCCC
>PVIJ01019543.1:0-23291 GCA_004024925.1 Scalopus aquaticus
GGTGGGTGGGCGGACGGATGGGTGGGTGGGTGGGTAGATGGATGGAAAAATAGGCAGGTTTGAAGAAGGAGGAGTGGGAGGGTGGGATCATAGTTCTGCCGGAGTGTGAGTTCCACGAAGCCCCTTCCCCGTTTTGCTCCCAGGGGTGTCCCCAGCAGCCGGGAGAGCACAAGTCAGCACCAAACTTGCTGCTGTCGTTTGCAAGCTCACGACGTAAAGAATGAAGCTACCGATGAGTCACGGGCGGTGGTGGGCACCCACCACGGCGGCATATTGTGCGAGGGTGTGGGGTGCAGGGGCAGCTCAGACAGTCTCTCGGCTTGTTCTCGGTGGGGAGATGAGGGCCCCCCGGAGCTCTGAGAGCACGGCTCCCTCCTCTGAAGCAGTGCTCGGGGACGGAGGAGACCCGCTGCTGGGAGGGCCGGAGGGAGATGGCCTTTCTGGAGCAGGCGGTGAGGACGAGGGCTGCTGTGCGCGGCAGGGCGAGAAGCGCCCCCCACAAGCCGCCTGCTGCTGACTCAGGCGCGCCCGAGAGCCTCGGGGAGCGGGTGTGACAGGCAGGCGCGTGGAGGCGAGGCCCGGAGTGCCAAGCCAGCCCCGCTCGGTTTGCTTCTCCAAGAAGAGTGGGAGCTTCTCGAGCACGTCGCGGAGCCCGTGATGGACACCCAGGCGCGGAGGACCGTCGCGCTCCGGCCTCCGTCCTCTGTGTGTTTGGGGAGGGGCATCCTGGAGGGGGGGGGGGACAGCGACTGGGAGCAAAACCAAAGCAAGCTTGAGAACTCAGCTTTGTTCTCGAAAAAGAGGAGGGGTTGAGTCTGTGCGAGGGGACACGCCGGCGTCCGACCCGCCCTGGAGGAGCGGGCTGGGCCGAGCCGCCCGTCACTCCGTCTGCGCAGCCCCTGCAGCCCGTCGCTGCCTCAAGCACCGGTGCTGGGGCCGCCTGCGGCGTCCGCACCTGCTTGTTGGCTGGGCCATGTCGTCTTCACATGCGCGACTCGCCGGCCGGACCTTCCCAAGTGCTGGTGAGCGCCACGACGGTCCTCATCGCGGAGACGTCAGAGATGCTCGACCTAAAGAAACCACTTCGGGTAGCAAGGAAGAGGAGATAACTGACAGGAAAGGAACGTGAGCTCAACGGCTTAAGGACTATCTGGGATGAGTTCGCTCTGGTTTCAGGCGCCGTCTTCAGTGCTGAGGGGCCGTTAGCCTCGAGTGTTCTGCGCTGGTCCCACAAGGCGCCTGTGACCTCGGGTGTGTCCCCACTGAGCCAGCCGAGGGCCACAGTCACAGCCCGGCCGCTGTCACACCAGCCACGCCTAGCGCCGGCCAAGTCAGGGGCCTGGACCTGCGGCCCTGTGGTTCTGCGGGTAGAGCCTTTATTTGGGTTGAAAGGTACAGACGCCATTTGATATGTGTCATCAGGCCATAGGAAACGTATCCCAGCGTGCCTCCTTCATCCATAAAATATGAACCAGGATGACTTCTTCAGTCTAGTTCCCAAGTTTGCTTCAAAGACCACGTGAAAGTGAAGCACCTCGGAGCTTCGAAAATACCCGGACACGAGGCACTCCTGGGGCCTCCTTCCAGCTCACCCGGACGCCCCGAGCCTGGTCCTCGGCGCTCCCGCTGTTGTCGAACAGGGAAGCTTCTGTGTGTGCCCAAAGGGGAGAGCATTTGACTCAAAGACTGTTTCACCCCAGAAATGACAAAAGAAGACACTGTTCCTCATACTTTACATCTTTTTTTGAATCGACACGCATGCAATGCTTTTGCAAAACTAGGTTCAGCTTCAGTGTTGTTGGTGATACTTGAAATTTCTAACTTGGAGCATAAATAAACGGCCACAAACTCTGAGCTCAGTCCCGTCAGTGAGACTCACTCTCGGCCGTTTGTATCGGCCGTTCTTACACTCGCTGTGGTGCATTTTCACGAGAACCGGGTGTAATGTGTGAGCCTGTCACGCAACTTTCAACTGTCATAGGAAACACTAGCCAAAGGCGGCGGGAGAACTGACTTGTCCGGCTGACCTTCGAGAGTCTCCTTTCTCCCTGGAGTCATCAGAGACAAGGAAAGGAGCCCCTTTGAGTTAGCTGCCCTGGCTCCTGAGCAGGGAGGCGCAGAGGGCCAGCCGCCGGGTCCTGCCCCAGCGCTATGGCCGTTCACAGCCTGATGGGTGGCGAGGACCCAGCCAGACCTGCTCTCCACGCTGAGTGCGGGGCTCTCGTCCTCACGTCCTCTGTCCTGGGTGGACACTCAGCCTTTGCTCCTCAATCTCCTCACCTTGGGCAAGTCACTTTACTTCCCGGAAATGCAAAGAATCGGCCCCTGGTGGGGTCACCTCCGCGTCTGCAGCTCAGAGGCTCCGCCACGCCTGGCTCCCCGCGCCCGATGGGGGAGCACGGGGTCTTCTCGCAGCTGTCCTCCCCGCTCCCCACCACGATGCTCCTGAGGCTCTTTGCACCCGCTTTGCCGCAGATGCCTGATTTTGGTAAAATTGTCCAGCCTTGTTTTATTTGGCTTTCCCTCATAGGCAGAGCTCTTTAAAAGGAAAGACGCTGGATTTTCTCGGCTTGTCTTGTTTAGTGAGTGCAAGATTGATGGCCCCGGCCGGGGAGAGCCGGGCAGGCAGAAAGCTGTCCGTGCCGCGCGCTCCCCTGCTCCCGCTGTCTGGGCAGAGTAAAAGTTGTTTAACCAAAAGGGGCCATCTGTTGAATGTTTGAGAAATATAAAGTGAAATATGGGGGTCCCCTCCCCCTTAGGTAAATAAATGAAATCACATGACCAGCCCGGCACCCCACATGACACTGATGCCTGTTCTCTGTCCACAGATGAATCCTTGACAGCACCCCCCCCCCAAGTCCTGGTGGTCATAGGAAGGACTTGAGTTTGCCTCGAAGATGGCGGCTTAGCAGCTGTTGTCAGAGGAAGGAAAGGCGGCGAGAGGGTCCAGCGTGCGGCCAGACGCTCAGTGTCGCTTCCCGAGCCTTTGAGTCATTTGAAGTCCGAGTTAAATGCACATGGACCTCAGAAGGCTTCAAGCTGGGCCAGACACAGGTCACCTCATTTACTTGTCCCTAATGCAGATGGACAAACTTACAAAAGAATGAAGTCCTTCTGTCTTAGCTGGTCGGGCCCACGACACCCAGGAGCTGGAGCGTTTCGCTTCTCCTCTTTCTGTAGATGGGCTCAGACACCATCCAGACATGGGATCTCAGAAATGGAGGATGAAACCCTCCATTCTGGAACCTTCTCCGTTTCTCTGGCCTCTCAAGGCTAAGCTACAGTCCCCTCCTTGAACTGTGGTTGGTAAAGAAGTGCCCTCAACAGACTCAGGCAGAGCCCGGGCCCTCCTTGGCTGTGGCACGCAACACCTTGTACCCCCACCCCCCAAATCTGCCCTCTATTTTCCCTAATGTATTTTTCACCTGCTGCAGTGGGGGCAAAGCACGGAAATAATATTTACCAAATATTTTCTAATTGACTCAAAAGGAGGTAGTGAATTCAGTTCAATAAATGTTTGTAGCATCTCTCCTACGCATCTGACACTAGAAGAATAAAATGTTGACAAGACACAGCCCCCACGTGAAGGCTAACAAGATAAAAACGAACGCCCAGAAACCTGCACTATGAACAGGACTATGAAGCGTCCAAGGGAAAAACCCTCACAGCGTCACGTTGTCTGTCTCCTGCCTGGACGCCACTTAAGCGTGAGTCCAGAGGGGCCTTGGGGGGCCGCCCTAGACTCAGCGAATGGAAACGTCCAGAGGCGAGACACAGGTTCAGCAGGGAACCCGCACCACCAACCTGAACGCTGTGTTCTCTGGACCGCCTGTCGAGCCGGCGTCTGTCTTGAAGGCAGCAGAATGAGGGGCGGGTAAGATGCCACCGTCAGAGGCCTGAGCTCAGCCTTCCTCAAAGGAACAGCCAAGCAAGGGCAACGAGCAAACCTGGGTGCCTAGTGGAAAATCACCCCCTTCGCGGAGAACGCATTTTAGGTGCAGGCCCGGGGCAGAACCAGGGTCGCCCTTTGCGGCCTGTCCCGGCTCTCAGCGTGCGGCAGGCGGCGACGGCCACGTTGCTATTCCTCGCGCTCTTACCCAGCTCGGGGCCATCTCATTTCTGCTTCAACTTGCCTCACTTTCCTCTGTGACAAGGTGGAAACAGCGCCATCTTTCTTTTGCCATTTCTTTTTGTTTTTTTTTAAAGATTTATTTATGCAAATAAGAGCTGGGTGCAGGCCAGAGGTGTAGGGGGTGAGAGACGGAGCGGGGAGCAGAACAGGCGGATTTACTGAAATCCCCTGTTGGGGGAGCAGCGGGGAGACGGGGAGGTCTGCTGCGCCCTGTGGGAAGCTCCCTGGCCGGGGATGTAACTCGCGCTGCAGTGGCTGCCGATAGCTTCATAGGCTGAGACTTAACCCTGCGCCCCCGGGGAGGCCCTCCTTTTGCCATTTAAATTAAATCAACGTTGACAGATTCTAGCTCTGTCACACGGCTGCTCTGTGAGCTCGTGCTGAAGTCACCTGTCACCTGGCGCCTCGATGCAGGAGCCGACAAGACAGCAGCAGTGACTCGCTATGGCGCCGGGCAGGAGGCACGAGGACCCAGCGGCCCGGCGGGGCGGGGGTCGCTGCAAGAGCAACGGGGCTGACGGTGCGGGAGCCTGCTCTGCTCCTGCCCCCCTTCTTTTTGGATCCCATCGCTCACCCTTGATCTAACCGCAGAGCCGCCCCTCCACCTGGCGCGAGCAGGACCCCACCGCCCTCGCCCTGAGTGGCCTCCGCCTGCACCCGGGCCGGCCTGAGTCCTGGCGGCGGTGACCTGGCGCCGAGGCAAATGTTTGGAGTTGGCTGCGCCTCCGCGCTGGGTGAGTAAGTGTTCCAGGCTTTCAAGAAAACGCAAACCCGGGAGCGTTTTTGGGAACGGGCTGGCTTCTCAGCGGGCGCGTGGGGCCCGCAGGTGCGCCCCTCGCCCGCGGCGGTGACACAGGTGAGCCCCATCGGGGCGCCGGCAGCCGGAGCCCCCCGAGTGTGGGCGGCGCTGTTTGGCTTGGCGGCGGCCCCAGAAGCCTGGCACGGCACAGCCCCGAGTAAGCAGCCCCGACACTGGCCGTGGCCACTGCCGGCGCGGGCACCTGGGGGCCCTGCAGCGGCCTGCCCTTTCCCGCGGCGCCCGAGCCAGTTCCCACAGGTTCCCAGAAAAAAAGGCAAACAGCCGCTGGCTGCCCCCGGCTGGGCACCGCGCCGGGTCCTCAGAGCCTAGAGGCGCTCACCTGTCCTCCCCCCCGTGCGCGCCTCGGGCCCGGGCGCCGAGCCAGCTGTGCCCTCAGAAACCGGTGTTAATGCCGGGTCTCTCTCCTGTTTCAGGCGTCCATAAATGCACAGGTTCCAGGGCCGCGGGGGGTGAGGGGGGCACGCTCATTAAGCTCCTGCTCCCAGGCAGCGCTTTCGCCGCGCAGCCTTGTTTAATGCTCAGCAGCCCTGGCAGAGGGGAGCTAAGATCGTGTCTCCATGAGGAAGGTGTGGAGGTGGCATGGCGGAGCAGCCGGGGTCGAGCCTGGCCTCCTGGGCCTAGGGTCGTGCGCTTCCCCCTCGGAGGGCTGCCCAGAGAAATTCTGGAAGGAGCAGCAGACGGGGAGGGGGGCCGGGGAGCCAGCCCCCAACACGACACCGGCTGGCCTGGAGCGGCCCTCACTCTGTCCGACTCTCTGTAAATGCTCCTGGAGGGTCCTGCCAGCTCTCGAGCGGGTTCTGGGCCGACAGAGCCGGTCCAGACACGCAGCGGGGTGGGGCTCCCGGTCACCCCTGCAGGGGGCCGGCGTCCCCCGGGGCGGACAGCAGCGGTGGCGATGCAGTCCCCGTGCGCCCCGCGGCTGGTGAGGGTGGGGTGTGGCCGGAGCAGGTGGGCCCTCTCTGGGCAGGACAGGGTTGCACAGGTGACGGCGGGAAGAGCAGGAGGCCCAGCGACAGGCCCGAGGGCGCTGCTGCTGCTTTCTGCAGCTGACCGCCCGGCCTCCGCGGCGCTCTCGGAGAGGCACTAGGCCTTTCCCGCTTGCACGGGCGGCCAGAACCGCAGCGCAGGGTGTATGCACAGCTGGAGAGAGCGTGCGCGTGTGGCCTCGCCCCGCGCCCCCCGTGAGGTCGTGACGCATCCTTTGACGCAGACGGACGGACGGACGGGCCCTGCTCCCCCGAGGAGCTCGCTCCGCCCCTGAAAGAGGAACGAAGCTGCCCACGATGGCGTGGCCAGCACTAGCTGGCCTCTTGGGCTGCGTCCTTGCGAGGAATTCTTCCAGGACACTCCAGAACTGAGCGTCTGGAGCAGCCGCGGCCCCGGCGCGAGGCAGCACCTGCTGAGAGGCCGGCGGCCGCCGACTCCCTGCCGTCTTCCTGAGCCACAGCCCGTGCTCTCCGCCACCGGGCACTGGGAGCGCCCAGCGGCCAGCCGCGCCCGGCCGGGCCTACCTCCTCCCGCCATCCCAGGCCCCGCTCTCGGCACCATCATTGTTCCTAGCTGGGGCCCTGGGGTTGCATCGTGGAATACGAGTGTCAGCGACAGCCCCGCAGAGGAGCACACGTGCATAAAGGCTTCATCCTTTCCCTTCCCGATCAGTGTCTCTGTTAGCCCCGGGGACACACGCTGGCCCCTCTGCTGCTGGATCCAGCACAGGCCACTGGGCAGGTCAGTGGCTGCACTCCCTGGGCAGGACACCCAGAGCAGGTGCATGTGTCGCCCCAGGTTAAACGTGAGAAGGCAAAACGGGAGAGTGTTCCCACGGCAGGGGGAGCCCAGGATTCGATTCTTACCTCAAGCAGAGCTGGTAGGTTTGCCCCCAGGCCACTAGGACAATTTTAGAGCTGAATAATTGACTTTTAAAATGTACGAAGGTGCCAGAAAAGTGGATTAGGTAAGTTACTAACATCCACTCGTCGTTCGCACAGCAACGTGGCGTGGATTTTATTTATGAAATCATCTTACTAATGAAACAACATTGATTTACTGACACAACTGGAGGGGAATTTTCTAGGGAACCAGAAGGCAACCACGGGGGAGAGAGATGTTTGCAGACTGAGGGCCCATTTCTGCGTCCATAACGCCCTTCCCAGGCGAGGCAGCGGCGGGGCAGGGCTGGTGTGAGCCTCCCTCTGAACAGGATTCTTACCCCCGCGGTAATCAGAGTCTCTCACTCCACTTACTTACTAAAATGCATGACGAGCTGTTCAAAGAAACAAGTTAATCCCATTCGAACATCAGGTGATTGCCAAACGGTTTCTTCCTGGGAGAGAGCGACTCATTCATCTTCGGGGTGTCGGAAAGCCCTGAAATAATAACCCAATTTGATCAGAAATTCTTCACCTTCTGAAATCATCGAGAATTAGACAAAACAACTGGAAAATGCCAAGTTCAGGGGTTGAAATCGAGAGCGCCTGCAGCTCCCTGATTTAAGCAGCACAACCTGCTTTTGGAAGGAGCTCGCGCACAGGTGTGCGGGCCCCGCGGCGCTCGCCCTTGGCTGCGGCCCAGGTCCGGCGTCCGCGGGGCCGCGCTCCCGCTCGGGGAGGCGCCGATGTGAGCGAGACGCCGCAGAGGGACTCCAGGCCGGGGTCTCCGGGAACACCAGCACCGCAGCGAGGTCAGTGCAATGAAAAATGCACCTTTTTCCCCGCAAGGAAGGAAACAGGCATTGGAGGGCGCTCCGTGGCCTGGGCGCTCGGCTTCTTCCCCAGAAGCAGACACCAGAGCGCAGGGGCGGAGCCTGGCAGTGCCAGCGGGAATGCAGCCAGGAAAGGCGGTCCACAGCGGGACGGACACTGAGGCCTCCGAGGCCGCGGGGCCCGAGGCCCGCCTGCCTGGCTTCCTGGGCGCCTCGCGGCCTGCGGGACCAGCGTCTCCAGCGGGATAGTTGAGGATCACGCCACCCAAGTTGTGCATGTCCTGGTTTAGCAACTCTTTATTTAAATTTTGTATTTAATAAACAGGAAATAGGACCCTCGGAGACATGGCAAAGCAGCCCGCGGCCCCGCGCAGCGCCCGGCCGCCTGGCCCCTCCGCGCCGCCCGCCGCTGCGCCCCTGCGTTCCTCGGAGGACGCGGACGGTCAGCTGAGACTCAGGCCCCACCCCGAAGCCGTTTTGTTCGGGAAGCGGGAATGTCTTTCCCTTGGCAGCCTGCCTTGCTTCTACCACAAATAGTTCTTTATTCCAACAAAGCTAAGCTTTTCTAAAGCTTGGGAAATCCGTCCTAAGCGCAGTGCGGTCCCCGCTCCAGGCTGAGGGGCAGGCGTCCCGTGGCGAGCGGGTGGGCGCCTCGGACCGCGGGGTGCGGAGGCCGAGCCGCTGCCGTCGTGCGTCGGTCCCACGGCCCAGCGCGGGCCTGGCCGTCCTCCGTCACGGTCAGCGGCTGAGTGCGTGCAGGCGCGTGGCCTCTGCTGCTGGCGGCCGGCCTTGGGCAGCGTGTGACCACAGCTGCCGCGGGCAAGGAAGTGCGTTTGCCCAGGCAGAGAGGGGGACTCGTCCTCAGGCGATCGTTGCTGGCCTCTGGCCTAGGGCGGCCAAAGATTAAATAATAACGGTGATGCAATGAGATAATTTGTCCCTAAGAGGCCTGTGTCTGGTCTGGTGCAAGCCCGAGGCTGGACAGGGCAGCTGGACAGGAGGCGCCTCACTTCCTGCTGTGAGGCAAAGCCGGGGTGTTGCTCCCGCCGCCTGCAGCCGGGGCCCTGAAGCCCCGCGATGGCCCAGAGGACTGAGGGGTACCGCCAGGCCCCGCAGCTCCTGGAAAACCAGCCTTGGTCCTCTCGGCTGTGGGCGCCTCCCTGCGCCCTCTGCCCCGTCCTCGCGTGAGTCCGGGTCTCTGCTCACAAAGATGCCAATCGGAGTGGATTTAGGGCCCCTCTAGTCTGGCCTCATCCTGACGGTATCTGCGAAGCCCGATAAGGTCACTTTCACGGGCACCGGGGGCCAGGCTGGGGCTTCTCCTTGGGGGGACCCAGTGCAACCCACGGAGGAGCCCGCACCGCTCCTGTGCCCTTGCAGACACGTCACAGAGGACACTCAGCGCACGCAGTGACTGCACCCCATGTCCACCCACCCCATGACCCGGCGCGGGCCGGAGGGCAGCGGGCCTGCTGGGAGCCCTTCGGGGCAGGTCTGGAGAGCTGTGGTTCAGTTATCTCAGTAGAGATGGCAAAACAGGGGTCCAAATGGAAGGCTCCATAAGCCAGGTAAGAAAGCATAAAACCAAGAGCCACAGGCAGGGGCGGGGTGCTCCCTCGGGGCCGCTGACTCACCTGCGAGGCTGTCAAAGCACCGACTCCCGGGTAGAGCGATGGGCACTTGCTCGAGGGCCCGGCACGGAGGCCTGCGCGCCCAGCTCTGCGAAAAGCAAGACCCGATTGGGAGAAGAAGGTGGGTGGAGATGGGGTGCAGTCACTGCGTGCGCTGAGTGTCCTCTGTGACGTGTCTGCAAGGGCACAGGAGCGGTGCGGGTTCCTCCGTGGGTTGCACCGGGTCCCCCAAAGGGGAAGCCCAGCCCGGCCCCCGGTGCCCGTGAAAGTGACCTTACCGGGCTTCGCAGATACCGTCAGGAGCGCCCGGTACAGGCTCGGAGCATCGGCGCAGCCTTCGTGCTCTGATGGGAAGTCAGAGACTCAGACCCAGAGGCCTGGGAACGAGGGTGGGGAGGAAGCTGGGGGAGGCCCTTAGAGCTGTTCTGGGACGGGGAGGACTCTTTGGCCAAGATAAGAACATTTTTGGAACCAAGAGAATTCTAAAATAGAAATTAGGGAGAGCGGGCTCTCCTCGCGGATGCGGAGTGCCCGGGGCGGGGGAGTCCGGCCGCGTGTGTGGACCCAGAGGAGGCGCCCCGGGCCAGGAGCCGATGGAGCCACAAACGCCAGTCTCCAGCTTCCCGGAGCCCCCAAGCCTGTCGCGGACACGGTGCCACAGAGATTCTGTGCCGCGGGCGCCTGTTCCCTCAGAGACATTCCTAGAATAGAGCTGCTGATTCAAACAGCAAGAACAGTCTAAAATAATTAGAATAGATATTGTCTATTTTCACGCCAAAGATTTTAACAATTTTTTTGCCAACAGCAGTGCACGAGGAGCTCTGTTTCCTTGACCCCTTCCTCAAATCCTTTATAATCCATCCTTCTAAAATTTTGTTACTTTAAATTTCTTAAATTAATCCTGAGGAAAATTGTTGGCTTTGCTTATTGGGTGTTGATATTGCCAGTTCTGAGTACTGCCTCTGTATTTTCATCTAATTTGGTCACCTAACTCTTTGGATTCGTGCTGATTCTTCACATAGGAGGGATATGTCCTCCTCTTGGAAATGCATTCTCCTGTGTCTTTGACTTTCACATCATTTTGTGAGGTTTTTGCTTCTTGGAATTTCTCAAAAATGCATATGTGGTAAAATGTCTCATTCTTTTCCCTCGTGACTTTTTTTAAAGATATATTTATTTATGCATACAAGCTGGGGTGCAGGCCAAAGGTGTGGGGCAGTGAGAGGGTTCACCAGAGACAGAGTGGGGAGCAGAACAGGCAGATCATCAGAAACACACCGCTGAGGGGAGCAGCAGGAAAGGCGGGGGAGGTCTGCTGCGCCCTGTGGGAATCTCCCTGGCCGGGCATCGAACCTGCATCTCTGCTGCTGACAGCTCCACAGCCCAGCTCCTAACCACTGCCCCACCAGGGAGGTCCTCTTGTGACCTTTGAGGTTTGTGTCATCCTTGGATTTGGCCCCTCCTTAATGACTAGTGATTTTTTTTCAGTCGTGTTTTCACTTTTTACTCCAGAATCATTTATCATCAGTCAGCACCGCAGGCCCACGCCGGTCGCCGCTCGCTTCTCCACGCTCAGACAACACTTGTCCCAGGCCTAGAACGGCTCCCCATCAGCCGGCTCGCAGCCTGCAAAAAAACACGCACGAGCATATATATGTAAACAGCTTCGATTGTGCACGTGTAAGTAAACGATACACACGTGTGTGTAAATCAGGTGATGCGGAGCGAGGGCAAGGCATCGGCTCGTGTGGCTCGGGGGCTGGGGAACGGGCCCAGAACCCAAAAGGACGCCGGCAGGAGCAGGCGGGCGCTCGGGCTTGGCTGGTTTCTGATGCCGAGACGAGGCGTCTGCCTCCCCAGGAGAGCCCCGTCCTGCCTTTAAGACTGTCCAGCCACCTCGTGGCCCATGTCCAGGCGCCCGGGGCAGGCCCTGCTCCCTACGCAATGCCGTGGGCTGGGCCTTCCCGCCTGTATGGCCCTTCTCAGACACACCCAGAGGATGGGTCGAGGGACGCAGCCAGGCAGACACACGAGGGGCCTGCATCTACCCCGCTGTTTCCTTCCTGCGCCGTAGTTAACACTTTGTGTGCCGGTGCCCTTTCAATTCACCAGCCCTCGGGGCCGGCCATTTTCTGCGCCACCACATGAATGGTAGAAGCATTCAATAAAACACACACAACTCCTGAACTACTGGATATTCAAAAAACCATAATATCTCCCCTAAAACACCTTACACTTTCACCAAAACAATGTGTAAAGCTTCTAGACTGAGTACAATCAAAGAAATAGCTCCTAATAGTTCCAAATAAATCCACCATGGCGTGAAAAACCGGAGACTAGATGAACACGTATGAATACGTGAGCGGCCCCCTGAGACTGGTGACAAAAACACGTACTAACACGTGAGCGGACCACAGAGTGTCGATATCTTTCATGAACATTTCTGAGTAAGAATTTTCTGTTCTGTTCTTTGTAGGTTTTTTTTTTTTACATGTTTATGCTAGTTTCATTTGAAAAGCAAAGAGTTTTAAATAAAAGTGAAATCATCTCTAAGTGAAAGGATTTGAAAAGCCGAGTTTGGTTTGGTGCTAGTCGTCTCCGGTCGGGAGACAGAAGTCACACAGCAGGCCGGACCGGGAAGGCCACACACGGACTTGCGGTCAAAGAGCACCTGATGTGCGGACACTGTCCAGGAACCAGGGCGAGCTCCGCGGGAGGGGGGACGGGCGGGAGCTCAACACCGGTCGGGAAAACGTGCAGCTTGGCTCCTGCTAGAAAAGAGAGGACCTGCTCCCCCACCCCGGGGGCTTGGGGCAAGGAGAGCCCACAGCAGATGCGTCGTCCCTGTTCTTGGGCCCGTAGGGAGAACGAGACGGATAAAACTGCCTCGCAACATTGGATGCACCAAATTGCTTGAAAAAAATTATGAAAAATTGCTGGCATGAAACTTTGAAGTGAGAAATGGTCCCAATTTCACTGGTAATTAGGGGGAAGCTCGGGGGAGACCCTGTTTTCTGAATGCCAGTCCCCTCTCATAAGTCCTAAAACTCTGCATACAGTTGTGTCTGTCCTGCCCTCTCCCATCTCCCTTCTGTGTTTGGGCCTATGGAAAAAAAAAATATGGGGATCTGTGGCCAGACCTCCCAGCTCCTGAGTCCCCAAGAACCCAAGTTCACCTCCCTACCGCCGCCCCCCAGGCTCGGGGACACCCTCTCACCGGTGTGGCCTTGCTCCTGTGCCCCTCCCCTCTTCGCCCCCCAACTTCTCTCAAAGTCCACGTGGGCCCACAAGACAAGATGGCGAGTGCCCTCTTCTGGGGTGACCTCGGTGTCGGGGCGCGCCTTCAAAGCGGAGGCCGGCGCAGTCGCCACCTCCCGGGCCACGCCGGTCCCTCTGGATCCGGAGCAGAGCAGCGGCGCCCAGCTCTGGGCGGGCTGCAACGCAGAGCGTGCGTCAGCTGGGCTGTGAGTAACCCACCAGCTTCAGCAAAGCAGAATCCACTGGAACATTCTCCTGGCCTGCTCTCCTCCACCACCCAAGGCTTCAGCTAATGTGAATTTGGAAGATGCTCTGGTTTCACAGTCCAAAACACTTGGAAAAAAGGCATAAAATTGGCGTGGCGGCTTGGTTTTTGTCCCACGAGATTCCTATTTAAAAACTTACATATGTTCCATTTTATTGTTTTACTTGCAAAAAAGGGAATTTGAACCTATGGAATTATTATAATTGTACATCAAGCAAAACCAGCTCCGAGAACAATTTCTAGAAACATATTAAACTCATTTACTAACTGAAGGTCCTGACCAGCCGGCTGCCAAAGCGACCCCAGAAAACGGGCTGTTCCCACCCCATTTCCCTCTCATTGGAGTATTTGTTTTCTTCTAAGCGGGACAGAAATGCTGATGAAAATGCCAACATCGTTTCTCAAACCGGGTTCATCACGTGTGCCTCGTGTTGCTGTATTTCTTCCCATCTTTAAAGATGTGAAATCTGTCAGCATCGCAAAGCTGCGCAGGTCCGATACCATCTCTGCCGCTGCCGACTGCGGTCTGGGGCGTCTCAGAACCAGGCGAGTGCTCCACGGGCCTCGGGTTATCTAATGCGAGCATTTGTGTAACTCCAACAACATCCAGCGATCCTCAGGAGAAGTACAGGCAGACAGCCTCCCGACAGCTCCCCGTTGGGGGGTTGGCCTCCTCCCCTAGAATCCGGCCCCAGCTCTGAGCTAGTCCCGTCGGGGAGACATGGAGATCGGTCTGTTAACACTCTGTGGCCCGCTCACGTATTAGTGCCTGTTTTTGTCACCGTATCAGGTGGCCACTCTACGTATTCATGCGTGTTCATCTAGTCTCCGGTTTTTCACGCCACGGTGGATTATCTGGAACTATTAGGAGCTGTTTCTTTGATCGTGCTCAGTCTAGAAGCTTTACACATTGTTTTGGTGAAAGTGTAAGGTGTTTTATGAGTGATATTACAGTTTTTGAATATCCAGTCGTTCAGGAGTTGTGTGTGTTTTATTGAATGCTTCTACCATTCATGCGGTGGCACAGAAAATGGCCGGCCCCGAGGGCTGGGAAATTGAAAGGGCACCGGCACACAGAGTGTTAAATGGTGGGGTGAAGGGCACCCAGGGGGAAGCCCAGCCGCCAGGGGGTGGGTGCTGGCCCGTGTCTCGCAGGCGCTGAGTGCCAGACTCTGCCGAGGGCACTGCCAGTGATGTTGGACCGGCAGTGAACACCCCGGCCCCAGGAGAGCGGGGAGCGCACACCTGTCCTCCTGTCCGCTCCCCCTCTCCCACTGCCCTGCAGAGGACACCTCTGGAAGTCTCTGGGGAGGCGCAGCGCCGAGCAGGGGCGCGGAGATTTCCCAACCCAGAAATCAGCGGACAGAGAACAAATACCGGTGGCCCGGGCAGAGGGAGGGACGCTGCAGTCAGTGCGTGCCGTGGAAGGCCGTGGGCGAGGGCGAGGCTGCGGGCAGAGCGGGACGGGCGCTCACAACGACGAGCGGTGCAGGAGGCTCTCTGTGGTGCGCGGACGTGCCGCGTGCAGGGCGGAGTCCTGGGAGCGTGCAGTCGCCCTCCCGAACCCCCACCCAGGTGACGTGACCTGGGAGAACAGGGCACGCTCCCGCGGGCGCTGATCAGACACCACGCGGCAGACACAGCCCCTCTCTCCGCCCCTCCCCGGGCCTGCGGCGGCGCAGCTGGCGGGGCGCGGGAGGCAGCGTGGCCGAGGCCCCGCCGGAAACCCCTGGCCCAGCGCCGCTCAGTGCTTCATTTCACAGCCGCGGGCTTGAAGCGAGTCGGAGCTTTGTGGCTCCGGGCGCTCCCTGGCCGGCTGGCAAGGGCCGCCTCGCGTGCTCTGGGTCCCCTGGTCCATCCTGGCCGAGCGGCCCGGGCTGGGTCCTGGGCTGTTTCTGTCTCCCCCGCGTCTCCTGTCGCCCCCGCCCCCCTTTCTCAGTCGCCACAGGTCTTGTGTCCCGTAGCACCGGCCGCGCTCCCGGGGCCCGTTTCCTCTCTGCAGCCAAAGGCGCCCCGCTCTCCACTCTCCGGTCGCCTCTTCCGCAGCGACAGCTCCGCAGCAGGCCCCTGCCGGATGCCCCGTCCTGCGGTGCCTTGGCGCGCTCGTCGCAGCATGCCCGGTGTTCTCACTCCCCACGAATCGCCTCTAGTTTTCAGACCTCACACACTCGGCCACACGCAGAATGACGGGTCCACACTTGGCCCTGCGGAGGCCGAGCGGTATCGCTGCCTCGTTCTTGTTTGGGGGGCGGGGAGGGCTTGAGACCAACAGTTTTTCTGTTTTCATTGATGGGGCCTCTGCCTGCGGGTGAGCCGCGTCGGGGGCGCGCGCCGGCGCCCCCGCCCAGATCGAGTCCTCTCTCGGGTCGGGAGGGTCCTTTCCCTAGAACGGCGACGGCAGACTCGGGACGCCCACGCCGCGTGCCAGTTCTGCTGTGATCTTATTTTTTGCTCTTTTTAACCCTTTGTTTTCCGTGTTGTTCTTTCCCCAGGCCTCTTATTCCCAGTCCGTCTGCCCCCCCACCTGTGGGGTCGGGTTTCTCTCCCCCTGCCCCGGCCCTGGGGAGACCTGCGGTCCGCCCCGCCCTGCGTCTCGGCCCCATCTTCCCGCGGGACCAGCGTTTCCGCCTTCTGTGCGTGTGCGTTGCTGCTGCTGGTGGGGAGACACTGGGGCGCCTTCGCGGCCGGCGGGAAGGCTGTTCGGGCGCCCCGTGTGCTGCCGGGCCCCGGGCTTCCCTTCCCTGGCGCTCTGGGTTTCTCTTCCCGCTGTGCGGCGTTTGCGCCTTAGCCGTGAGGGGGGTTTCCAGACGGTCCTCACAGGGTGCGGGGGCTGGGAGTGGGGTGAGCTCCAGGTTCAGCACCCCGTTTCCCGCAGAACAAACTCTTTCCTGGGGGTCCCACGGGACCTTTTCTGTGCCCAGCCTGACCTCTCTGATTCAAACGAGGTCCAGAAACACTGGTGCCCCCTGGCCTGCCGGGGTGCGGCCCCCCACCGCCAGCAGGGGCACCCAGGCCAGGCCTGACCCCCAGGAGGGCGAGCCTCGGGGGCACCCTGACCAGCCTGTCCCCCCAGGAGGGCGAGCCTCGGGGGCACCCTGACCAGGCCTGACCCCCAGGAGGGCAAGCCTCGGGGGCACCCAGGCCAGGCCTGACCCCCAGGAGGGCGAGCCTCGAGGGCACCCAGGCCAGGCCTGTCCGTCCAGGAGGGTGAGCCTCGGGGCTGTCCCGAGTCGCCGGCGGGCGGCGGAGCCCTGAGTGCCGCCTCTTCCTCGCACTGGAATCTGCGTGGTCTCCTGGGGCGTGGACAGGTTTTCCGCGCATCTGAGACACCTGTGGGTTAGGTGGGGCCAAGTCCCAGTAAAAGCCGAGCCTGTGCTCTCGTCACACTCTCTCTGCTGCTCTTGCAGACTTTCCAAGAAGAGAAAGAGAAGGACGGGGTGGGCGAGCGCCACACGCCCAGAAGGCTCCATGCGCTCCGACCCATTCCGCGCTCATGGCGCCTACTGTGCAGCGCTCCTAGGTGTAAAAATCGGCGCCCCTCTGCTTCAGAGAGAGCCGCGGGCGTCTAGGCCACGCCTCCAGGGTGCGTGCGTCCGAGCCCAGGGTTCGTACAGATGGAAACTCACGCCCGCGTCCCTGCAATCCAGTAACCGCAGTGACACAGTTGTTTCTAGCTTTACTGCCCGTGTTTTCCCGTTTTATTCTGGTCTTGTCTTGTTAATGCCTGTCGTGGGGCCTCAGCTTCAGCCTGTGATTCACAGGGGACTGCTCCCTTCTCTTTGAGAACCTCTCCTCTCGATGATTATTCATTCTGCACCTAACACTTACTGAGATTTTCATGGACCAGTTACCCTGCTGAGTATTTTAACACAACTGCGGGCATCTCCCGTGTGCGGCCGTCTGCTCCGGCTTCTCGAGGTTTACAGAACGGTGATGAATGGCCACGCAAAATCAAGGAAACCACAAAGAAGATAGTAACTGCTCCTCGACTGCCTAACATGTTTACTGGCCAATGATGTAGGCAAATGATTTCAGAATTGTTACCTGATTTATATCTTAAAACATCTGCACTATTTGGACAGAGGTTGTGCTGTTTTTCAAGGAAGAATTATTTTTTCTGTCTCAGTGATTTTGACTTGTTCAGGATCATGCAGCCAACAAGTCCCAGAATCAGAGCAGACCGGAGTCTCCGCACTTCCGTTCAGCGGACGCAGACACTCGTCTTCACATCCCATTGGATAAGAGTCCAGTTACAACCATTGCTCAAAGAAGAGTAAACAGAATCAAAGAAAGCTTTATTTGAAAGAGTGAGCTATCACGAGAGCCTATAAATAATTTTCACAAAGAGTCAAGCACCTGCTCTAGAGAAAAAGCCTAAAAGTGTGTGCGTAGCTAAAATAACATCACAGCAACCAAAACAACAAAACGCGCGTGCCCTGGGCGGCGCGAGTGTGCCGGCCTTGTGGGGAGAGCTGCCGGCGGCCCCTCGGCCGGGCCAGACACCACTGGGAGTCTGACATCCGTGGGAGGCAAAGGTCTCACCTCACGTCAGGGAAGTGAAGATGGTCGGGCTTTGACGCCGCTGGCCTCTGTGGCTCTCGCCAGTGGCCCTGGTGTGCCAGCATAGGATGCACTTGGGCGTGGGCGCGGGGGTCTGATGGGCGACACCTGGAGCACGGCGGGGCGCGCGTGAGTGGGCGCGCCTGGGCCTGGAGGCGGGGGATACGGCGGCGTCCCGCAGAGGAGCAGCGATGGTGGGTGGAGAGCGGCTGCGGGGAGGAGCCGCTGCGCCGAGCAGGCCCGAGGGAGGGGCTCACGGAGACGCGCAGGCCTGAGCTGCCGCCCCCGCAGCCCGTTTCCCCCGCGGACTATTGAAAAACCTGGGGGTGATGCCGGGGGCGCCGAGGTTCTCTTTTAAGCTGTCTGAACTGACCGCGAACCTCCCCGGCCTGGGATGTTGTAAAACACCCCACTTCCAGAGTCCCCATGTCCTGGGCGTGTGGCCCGGATGAACATCGTCTTGATGGATGATTGACGGACCAACTCAGGGCGAGAGCAAACCGGCCTCAAGCCCTCCGAGAAAGGCAGAGCCCTTCAGAAGGAACAGCGACCCGCACGCCGGGCAGCGGCTCTTTGGCCGGGAAGGTGGTGAGCGAGGGAAGCCAGGCCGCGGGTCCACGACCCCGCCATCTAGGCTAACGCGGGGCCACGGGACGATCAATCGCACCAGCCGCCTCCCTCCGAGCAAGGCGCCTGCCCTGCAGGCCGCGCTCCTGAGGCGCCAGGCCCACCGGTCCCCGCGCCTGCCGCTCACTGGCCCCACGCACGCCTGCCCGCAGCCCGCCGGCACCCCCGCAGACCATCCCCGCAGACCAGGCCGCCTCGAGCTGGCCTTGGAGCCGCGGCTGCTGCTGTGCACCGACCAGGTGAGACGGAGCCTCCAGCCACACCTGCAGGCTGAACTGAGGCTTGGGGAGAAGGGGGGTGTAGCATAAATGAGGATTATCAGGTTTTCTGCCCGCCGCTCAGTGATGGACCTCTGCAGGCCCACACGCAGGCCTGATGGGCGCCCGGAGCAGGTGTGGGCCTGCGTGAGTGGGCGCACCTGGGCCAGAGACTGGGCTTATAACACTGGTGCACAGTGAGACCGTTACTGACTTAAACAGGCCCTAATCTGCAGTACCTTGGTGTGCTGAACATGAATATAACCCTGAAAATTTCTTATTAGCTCTTGTTTTGAAGATATTACATATAATTCATTTTATATGTTTCACCGTGTAAATTTATCCAGTAGGACTGCAACAACACCCTAAGTCAGCCAAGAATGATGTTATATTGCATCGCATTGCATAACACCATCATGCACACATCATCCAGAGTTGATGGCATCATTTTCTAATGCAGTGCAATACTACTGCCAGGCGGCTGCTGAAGTAAGCTGACGTCAGCAGTGCACTAGATAAAGCCCTGTCGGAAAGGTTGAGCATTGAAAATATTTCAGACTTTGTGCAAGACAGTTTAAGCTACTGTTCCATAGAACTGTTAGTTGATCCATTTAGGCACAATACTGAACAGGAATGCTTTGAAAATGTGTTAATAGCGTGGACAATTTCTGTTCTATTTGTGGGAAAGTGACATTTGCCATCCAGAAGAAAAGTATCAGTTCTCAAGTGAAGAAGGCTTATCGTCTTTACTTCGGATGCAAGGCTGGTGACCAAGACAAGCCTTGGGCCCCACTCTATGCTGTGCTACATGGACAACACAGCTTTCACAGTGGTTAAACGGCAAAAGACCATCCATGCCGTTTGCAGTCCCCATGGTGTGGAGAGAGCCAGGCAACCACCCGGGTTTCATGCTGGCCTGGCTGAGCCTCGTGCACTCTCAAGCCTTGGTCGTTCATGCCAGTGTTACCTTTGTAAATGGCACTCACGTTAGAAGGTTTGGGGAATAATCAAATCCTACGAGGCTGAGGAGAATATCTCGCACATCCCAAGCAGACGTAAACCGAGGGTGTGTCTTCCACTTGTTGGAGCTTTCAAGTTGGAACCCAACTCAGTGGCCGCCCGTTTATAAACAGTCTCCATTTTGGAAATTCAGCCTCTGCCGCGGCCTGACCGGGGAGTCTTGCTGTGCCTCCCCGGCCCTCCACGTCCGTCCTGCCGAGTGTCCCCACCAGAAAGTCAGTGTTGTCTGTGCGACGTCTCAGGGAGCCTCTCCAGGTCGCCGTGGCCACCGCGTCTCATCACAGGCACGGGAGAGGGCCGCCGAGGGGCCGCGACGCGCGCTGAAGCCGAAGGCTCTCCCCTTCCCACCTCCTAGTCCCCCGGCAGCCCCTCTCACCCACTTAGATCAAACAAAGCCGCGCGAGATGACAGCTGAGCTGCTTAGGGCAGAGCCCGCCCCGAATGTCACAACGAGCCGGGCGACCTGTGCCGCATGCCCTGGATTAAGTCCACTTCTCAATGAGAACTTTTTCATATCTGCAAAGTTAGTTTTTTTGTTTGTTTGTTTGTTTTTAAAGATTGATTTTTTATTTATACATACAGGCCAGAGGCGTGGGGCGGCGAGAGGGTTCACCAGAGACAGAGTGGGGAGCAGAACAGGCAGATCAGAAATACACTGCGAGGGGAGCAGCGGGCGAGGCAGGAGAGGTCTGCCACGCCATGTGGGATTCTCCCTGGCCGGGTGTCGAACTCGCGTCGCCGCTGCCGACACCTCCACAGCGCAGCGCTCAACCGCTGCGCCACCGGGGAGGCCCAGAGTTAGTATTTTTAAGTGGCGCTAATCTACAGGATGAAGGAACGAATAGACTACAGGATCTGATATCATTAAATGTTAATTCAAATGCAGCTCCTCGGCGCGGCAGCTCTGGGCTGGGCACGGTGTGGGGGGGACGCCACAGTGGGGGTGCTGTGACGACGCTTCCAGCCGGAGCCCGGGGACGTCAGGAGCACCCTGGGGAGACGACTACCCCAGACTCGGAGTCCCCTACCGGTAAGATCGGATTTACCCTCACACGGTTGGCAAAATCCACTGTAGTCGCGTTTTAAATACAACGCTGGACCTTCGGGATACACGCGGACCGGCAATTGCGGTGCTTGGCAGTTCCGCCGTGAGATGCGCGTGATTCTGCAGAGCAGCGTGTGCGGCAGTGAGCCGCGCTCGGCGTGCTGTTCACTCGTCTCAAGCCCTCCCTGTGCCCAGCACTAGCAATTCCACCGCGCGGTCGACTCCTGGCTGGTAACCGCGAGCTCACCCATTTTGTTTCTGCAATGAAACGGCCATTAAAGGGAGAGAGGGCGCGTCAACCAGCCGCCGGACACAAGGAGCTCCTCGGGCATGGCTGGGCAACGATAGAGCCTGCCCTCCGGCGTGGGAGGGAAGGCGCCTCGCCTGCAGCGGCGCCCTGGGGCCCGGAGAGGAAGCTCTGGGCTGCGTGTCTTCACCCCTCACGCTCAGAGCAAGCGGCCATCGTCGACTGCCCACGCTGGCGTCCCCCGTGCCTCGCCACAGCAAGCCCGCTCCTCCCGCCGCCAGCGACAGCTCGAGGGTCAGGCTCCCGCCGTTGGCTCTCTCGCGGCGCCCCGCCTCTGGCCTCTCAGCACCCCGTGTCTGCACAGCATTTATTGCCACCTAGAATGCATCGTTTGTGCTTACCATTTGCTTCCTGCCGTTAGAACATAAACTGAAATAGTGTCTCGAGCATGGAAGATGCTGAATAAATGTTGAAAGATGGAAGGCAGCTCGGGAAATGTGGCGTCTGCACCCCCCCATCTGTCCTCCGTCCTGGGGTGCCCAAGGGTGTGTCGCCCTGGCTATAATGGTTCAATTTTTTAAAGGAACTTTTGCTCAGTGATTCCAGAATAAGCCTTTTTTCCCCAGCACACGAGGGGCAATTGCTGATTTCGAACACGTGGTGGTCACAGGTCTCGACCAGCCAAGGGGCAGACACGGTAGATGGGGCGAAGCTTCTGCGAGGGCGACAGCCACAGGAGGTGACTTGAAAACTTATCTTTGGAAAATCTAAATCAGACCTTTAAATTGATGAAGAAGTCCGCATAAGAAAGAGCCTAAAATACTTAGGAATGAATGACAGTAAAAGACTATACTTCAAATTGGAGGATATAACTAAAATAGTATTTAGTGACAAAAGTCTAACCCTAAATAAGGTAGAAAAGAAAGTTGGGATTGTATGTATCAAAGCAAAGAAAATACAGGTGGCGAGATAAAAATAAGAACAGAAATACCATGTGCAAACTATGCAAATGAGGATCCGTGTAGCCCAAAGGCTCATCTTTTAAAAAGATAGTAAGGAAACAGTAAGGATGATGGATGCTCCACAATTTGGAACTTTCTGGAAATATCTCAAAAATACTATTGAATGGAATTGGCTCAAGGTGAAACAGAAATGCTAAATGGTTTAATAATGCTTAAAGAAATTGAATAGTGAGCTAGCAATCTTCCCACAGAGAAAACAGTACACTCAGGAAGTTTTTTAAGTGGTTCTATAAAACTTTAAAGAGCTCATTTTAGTTTTACACAAAGTCTTTTAGACAATAGAAAGAGAACACTCACCACTTCATTTTTTTTAAAGATTTATTTATGCATGCAAGAACTGGGGTGCAGGCCAGAGGTGTGGGGGGTGAGAGGATTCCCCAGAGACAGAGTGGGGAGCAGAACAGGCGGATCCACTGAAGTACACTGCTGAGGGGGCAGCGGGGAGACAGGAGGGGTCTGCTGCGCCCTGTGGGAAGCTCCCTGGCCGGGGATTGAACTCGCGCTGCAGTGGCTGCGGGCAGCCTCATAGTGCTGCGCTTAACCCGTTGGGCCACCAGGGAGGCCCAACCACCTCATTTTTATGAGATCTCAAAACAGGGTTTCTTCACCACAAGATCAGGCAAGGGCAATAAAAATAACCTGCCGGCCAGTCCCTCCCCGGCACGGGCGTGTGTGACCGGCCGTCTGTCCCCTCCCGCAGCCCCTGGGCGCTGCAGGCTGTCAGGATGAGCCCGCTCGCCCGGCTCACGCCCAGTGGGCAGCTCGACGGCACACCCAGGAAAATGGGGACCCCGCTGGTGTTGCCAGCCCACTCTGTGTGGTGTCTGCTCTGACACGGACTGGGGAGAGAGCCTCCCACTTCTGCATTCCTTAGCAATACCCCACAGGCACCCAGAGGACAGCTGTCTCCGCCCCCCAACCTATGTCCCCGCAGGCTCGCGGGGAGCCCCAGGGGCACGTGCTTCGCGCGCGGAGAGCGCAGCCTCTGCTCCTTCTCGGCGAGACGGCAGCCCCGGCGCCATGGCCAAGGCCTCAGCGGTTCACTCCTCAGGATTTTATCATGTGCGAGCTGGGTGGTGGCCGGGCCACGGCAGTGGGCTCTTTCCTCCAGTGTCCGACTTGGGGTGAGACGTTATTTGGGAGGTGATTCAATGCAGCTCTTGACTGGACAGAGCGAGGCCGCGATCCCCAGAGGGGGCCGGGAACACACAGCTCCCACCGGTGAGGGGTACTCGTGCCGCAGCGAGTGGTCCAGCGGCGCAGCCGGCGCGATTCCCCAAGGCGCGGGGGGGCCCCAAGTGAGGGCGCTCGGTGGTGACCAGGGCTGGGCACGGGGTGTGAGGGAGGCGCGGCTCCTCCTTCTCGAGTCTCCGAGGGCAGGAGCCTGAGAACACGCTCGGCCTGGGCTGTGTGTATGTGCTACGGTTACTGTGTGTGACTGTGTGTGCGTGACGGTTACTGTGCATGACTGTGTGCGTGACGGTTACTGTGCGTGACTGTGTGTGTGATGGTTACTGTGCGTGACTGTGTGTGTGACGGTTACTGTGTGTGACTGTGTGTGACGGTTACTGTGTGTGACTGTGTGTGGCTGAGTGTGTGTGAGGGTTACTGTGTGTGACTGTGTGCGTGACGGTTACTGTGTGTGACTGTGTGTGTGTGACGGTTACTGTGTGTGACTGTGTGTGTGATGGTTACTGTGTGTGACT
>PVIJ01019544.1:0-13566 GCA_004024925.1 Scalopus aquaticus
CTTATAACAGGACTATAGGGAGGCGGGGTGGGAGAGAGACACTCAGCGGTGGGGGAGGGGGGAGGGGAGGATAAGGGCACAAAATGGAAGAGAGGAGAATACAGGGGACCATGGAGATGGATCACGGGTGAATTGGTGGTGGGCTGCCCAAGGGGAATACAAAATGTAAAAGACACAAATAACAATTAAAAAAAAAAATTCATAGTCAAAAAAAATAAAATAAAATAAAATAAAATGCAAGGGGATTATTATTACTACAAAATTCAAGACTGGTTACATCTAGGGTGGATATACCAGCAAACTCAAAGGAGTTGGTATTGGGGAATATATGGGTATTTTATTTGAAGCTTATTATGAATTTTAAACAGTACTATATATGTTATGTTGTTGTATGTACAAGAATACATTTTTTAGAAAGTGAAAAAAAAAAAAAAAAAAAAAAAAAAAAAAAAAAAAAAGAAAATCTCAGATTCAACTATTCCATCCCTAGTAGTTTGCAACAGAGTCAGGGATATTCAATTCTGTGTACCCAAACTCCATACTCCAGCAAAATTTTTCCAAAAGTTTTGGCAGTTGAGCATATTTCTTCAGTAAAGGAGAAGAGAAAAAAATGCCCTGTGGAATATTAGAAAAGAACATTCATTGAACTTAAATAACTTTTCTGAGAGTTATATTCTTAGCCCTCCTCCTCAACCTTTTGTACTGGACTGGATTTTCAATCTCCAGTTGAAAAGAACTTTTAATGTTATTTTCTGTATTCTTTGTTTCCTTATGTAATTTCTCTAGTGTTGATTTTTGGAGTAATCATTTATTTTAATTCTTCTTCTTGGCAAATATTAGATTACATATCTTTACACTGTAATGAGTCAAGTTATTTCCTCTTTTGACCTTAGTTCTCATGGGACTTGGCTTTCTTTATTTCTGACTGTTCTACTCTTACTAAGTAAATTCAAGCCTCACTTAAGCTTGGCATAATTTCTAAGGTAAGTCCCCAAAATTTTACACATATTTTACCTACTTCATTGGTTTCATAGTACAAGATTTGCTATGTTTATTCCATTGAGCTTATATAGGTGAATGAATAGTTTAAAGAAAATGTGATTTCAATTATGTTAGTTGATGGCTTGAGTTCGGCAACAGAGTAAAAATGATATTTATTACTTGTCTAAAATGGCATTTTGGACCAGGGAATACAATGTAGGCTTTTATTCCTACATGTTTATGTGTGTGTGTGTCTATGTGAATGGGGCAGCTTTTGAAGATAACAAGACTCATATACCTGGTATTTCTTGAAATTAATTTATGGAAGGATAACTACTTCTATATTAACAGCTTAAAATATCCGAAACTATATATCTATCAAAGACTATAAACACTAAATTAATGATAATTTTTAAAACACCCACATTTTCATTTATGAATATACTATGTACTTACATATTCTACTGTTGATGGATGTTATTGACCTTTTGCTAATATGATAAATATTGCTACAAATATCCTCTATGTATGTGTTCCATAGAAAGACAAGAAGTTTTCTAGGGAGAACACACAGGACACAAGCCATCTGCATGCTGTACTTTACTAGGAAATGCCAACACTAAAATAATATCTTTTTTTTTTAATTTTATATATATTTTACATCATCCTTCCTTTTTGTACAATGAATGCTTTCTCCTTTCAGGTGTAATCCCCATAAAATTTCCATCACCAATTCACCTGTGCAATACCACCACAGTCCCTTGTGTTCTTTCCTTCCCTGTTTTGATCCCTTTCACTATCATTCCCCTGCAGAGTATCTATGATTAATAGTTGTCTGTTAATTTTGATTTTAATTTATTATAATTTTTTTCCTGATCCCTTATTTGGTTCCCCTACATTCTTCCTGTAAGTGAAATCATCTGATATTTTTCTTTTTTCTTTCTGGCTTATTTCACTAAGCATAATCCCTTCCAGCTCCATACATGTCGCTGTGAATGGCATGCATGAGTTTATCTTTTTTGATTGATTAAAGAGGAAAGAGAGCCTGGAAGAGAATGAGCCTGGCAACTTAATTTTTTTTTTTTTTTGGCTATACTTTAGCAAGAAAAAAGCAATAAATTACATCACTCTAAAGAATTAAAAAAAAAAGTATTCCATTGTGTATATATACCACGTCTTCTTGAATCAATCATCTATTTTGGGGCATCTGGTTTGTTTCCATATCTTAGCTATTGTAAACAGCGCTGCAACAAACATAGGGGTGCACATATCCTTTTGAATTAATCTTTTTGTGTCCTTTGGGTAGAATCCTAGGAGTGGAATTACTGAGTCATATGGTAGCTCCATTTTTAGTAGTTTGAGGAACTGCCATACAACTTTCCATAGTGGTTGGACCAGTTTGCATTATCACCAGCAGTGTAGGAGAGTTCCTTTGTCTCCACATCCTTGCAAACATATGTTGTTGCCTGTATTTTTAAAGTGTGCCTTCTCACTGGTGTAAGGTGGTATCCTGTTGTGGTTTTGATTTGCATTTCCCTCATTATAAGTGATGTTGAACATTTTTTCATCTGCCTGTTGGCCATTTGCATTTCCTCTTGGGAGAAGTGTCTTTTTACCTTTACTGCCCAATTTTGACTGGATTACTTACTTTCTTTTTGTTGAGTTGTGTGAGCTCTTTTTATATCTGTGTGATCAGTCCCTTATCAGTAGTATGGAGTGCAAAAATTATTTCCCAATCAGTAGGGTATCTGTTTGTTTTGGTTAATGTCTCTTTTGCTGTACAGAAGCTTTTTAATTTGATGCAATCCCAGTGGTTTATCTTTCCCTTCACTCTCTGCTTTGGGAGGTAGGTCTTTAAAGATGTCACTGAGATGTATGCCATGTAGTGTCTTGCCTATATTTTCTTCTTTATATTTTACGGTTTCAGGTCTTATGTCCAAGTCTTTTATCCATTTTGAGTTGGTTTTTGTGTATGGTGTGAGGTAGTAGTCTAGTGTCATTTTTTTTTTTTGCATGTAGCAGTCCAGTTTTCCCAGCACCATGTATTGAACAATCTGACCTTGTTGCATTGCATATTCTTTGCACCTTTGTCAAAGATAAGCTGTCCATAAATATGTGGGTTTATTTCTGGCTTTTCTATTCAATGTCATTGTTCTGTGTTTTTGTTTTTGTTCCAGTACCATAGAGCTTTATTTATTATGGCTTTGTAGTATAGTTTGAAGTCTGAGAGTGTGATACTTCCATTGTCCTTCCTTTTGGTCAAAAAGCTTTGACTATTTGAGGTTTTTTTGTGGTTCTTTATCAATTTCATCAACGTTTGTTCTGTCTCTGAAGAATGTCATTGAAATCTTCATTGGAATAGCACTGAATCTGTAAATTGCTTTCAGCAGCATGGTCGTTTTGATAATGTTAGTTCTTCTGATCCATGTGCAGGGGATGTCTTTCCATTTCTTTGTGTCTTCTTTTATTTCTTTTAACAATGTTTTATAATTTTCATTGTACAGTTCCTTCACCTCTTTTGTTAGGTTTATTAGTATTTGATTTTTTGTTTGTTTGTTTTAATCATAAAAGGGATGGTTTTCTTGATTTCTTCTTCAGGCTGATTTTAAATAATATCTTATTATTTTCTCTATCACCTTATGATTTTCCAAGCCACCTAATCTGACTACATTCTTAGTCTAGAATGATGCACATAAATCATTTACACAGAGTTAACTTCTTATTACTCTTTATTACTTATGCTATTCCCAAATCAACTATGTCAAGGAGAAGTTCTATATAATTAGACATGATTCTAAAAATCAGTGTATAGCTAATTTGTTCAGTTTGGCATTCTTTAAACAAACAGTCCCCGTGTCCAATTTATCCAGCTATAGCTATTGGTGCTCCTAAAATAGACAACTAAATTAGATTCCCAAATATGTGTAAATTGTTCAAATTTCTCATCCATGGACATTTATACATCTGGTCTCTATAAAGCAGAATGATTTTTTTTTTTTACATTTATACGAGACCACAGATTTGTTTGTGGATTTTCAAGTCAGAAGAAGATTTATGCCAAAAAAAAAGATATTTTCATTTAATATTTTGAGGGTGGCACAGTGACTTCATTTCTGTCTGTGCTTATACTAAATTGTAAGTTATTCTATTTTGTTTCATTTATATTGCGGTCTCAGAATAACTTTGAGAATAAAATTCTCTGTTTATTTACATCTAAAAAGAGAATGATATGGTTTAGCTGTGAGTTCCAAGACAGTTTTTGAATAGCAGAGTGCTAAATTTTTTTTTGCTTTTTCAACTTAGAAACACAAAATTAAGTTTGAGATGATCCTTTGTGAAGTGTCACCAAGAAAATAAGTCAACTGTGATTCTAAAAGTAAGAAAAATGTTTTGCTTATATATGCATAAGTAAAGATAATTACATTAAAACATACTGCTTTTCATGGAATGAGGCAAATTTTCCACTTTGATATTAATGAGATATCTAAATTTCAGAAAAAATCAGCTTCTGTAATTGAGTAAATGAAATATTGCACATGTTTACAGACAGTTTTTGGTCTGCAAAATGATGCAGTGGTTGATATGATTGTATTAAACTCTGGGGTATCATTGCTGATATTCTGTGACAATCACTATGGTCAGTACTGAGAAGGTCCCTAGGTCCAAAGCCATGGGTCTCTGTACCTACCGCTACCACTACCGTGATGAAAGCTGTATCATTGTGCAGGAAAAATAATATTCTATAGAAAATTAGTAAAATTGAAGCCTTGTAGAACCCTGAGTATATGCTAGAATCTATTAGGAAAGTGTAAAAAATAATAATTCATTTGCATCTGACACTCAGCTCATTTTACATTGAACAAGATTATTTGAACCATAGATAAATCAATGTAATCCCAGCACACTGCTTCTATGACAAGATATTTATAGTGTCAATATAACTTGACATTGTTTATTTCTTTTGTAACACATAATCAGACATTAGTAAATCAAGGAAAAGTAAACTATAACCATAAAACAAAAAGAAATAGAATTCTTTACTTGATAAGCCTCTTTGTGGAGAAGTTAATAAAATGCACTATAGATCAGACTAATAGAAACCAAGGAACTAAAACAGAATTAGACACAGAACTTTCACTCAAATTCCTCCAGGACAGAAGAGACTTCCATTCCTGCTTTCTTGAATGATTTGGAGAACAGATATGAGAAGCTTCGGGTGGAGGGGCATGTGTAAGGCTACACTGTCAGTATCCTTAAATTCTGCTAATACTTCAGAAATAATAACCCCCTGCTTTCAAGCACAGCAAGTTGAAAAGGAGAATCATCTTATTGGAGTTACTCAAAATGAACGTTTAATGATGGACATGGCATGAGACTGCAACCAAAGTCTTTAGTGATCGAGTACTATGTTTGAAGCATATGTTGATTTCTTTACTTTTTAAATTTCATTTTACCCTCACCATGATCCTCTCAAGTATTATGATTTCAATTTTATATGTGATGAAACTAAGGGTCTGAGAGCAAAATACCTTGCCCCACGCTACATATTGTAGCTTGCAAGAAACAGAAAAGATGAAAACCTAGGTTTGTGTGTTCTGAGAGACTTACTATAAAAATGGAGAATGGCTAGATTGTATTCGACTCTTCTCCACAAATAGCTGGTCTGCAGCAACCATCCAAGAATGAACCTGGTCAATGAATGTACCTGCCCTATTCTCCCCACTTTCCTCTGCGTCCAATTTAGGACCAACTATAGAAAGCTAAATATATTCCCCAAACCAACCACATAGCATATTCCACTTCTACTTAGCCACCTCTAGCATGCCCATGCCAATATGCCCCCATCAGAGCATATTTGACCTCTACAGGAAGCTTTCTTTTTCCCCTTATTTCCATGTCTGATTTTGAGTCTCTGCCAAAAACAAGTGATAGTAGTTGACTCCTTTGTTACAGCAAGCTCTCATAAATATCTTCTGTTTGTACTCATTTGGGTGGGTTTCATTTATTTCTGCATACCAAATGCTATAATTTCAGTCAACGTTCTGTAAGGTTGGGATTTCAAAGGCAACGTAATTACTAGTTTTCTTCAATTTGCTTCTGGAAGGCAAGATTTTCTGGGCAAAAATAGAAGAGAAAAACATTTAGAGGACTTCCTCACCTTAGATTACAGGGGTGGTTAATTATGGTAAAAATAAAACTGAAAACGGTTATTCTAACCTTTAAAGTGACTTGTGTTATGCATTCAGATTTGAAGAACAAGAGTCAGAGCCAAATGACCTTTCATATTGTATTCCTTGGTTCCAATCTACAGCTGGCATTGTTATAGATCAAAAGAACCAGCAGTGCCCAGAAGTAGCTGCAGATGGTATGTTAAAGCAAAGTGGTTTTTGGCTCCCTGATAGCTTTCCCTCTGCAAATGGAATGAAACACAGCAGGGACTAAAAGCAAGCATCTAAATATTTCCAATAAAGGTAAGGTGTACGGGCAAATAAAACAGCTAACGGAAAATGTTCAAAATGGTATCAACGCTGACAGATGACTCAGACAAACTGGAGAGATTCTATCTCCACCTTTTCTCACTACTTCAGAGTAAGCTACCATAGACAACTCAGTATTAAATCTATGTCCAGAGGCCAGTATTTATTTCCTGAATTATGTTGCTTAGAATATAAGTTTCTCCAAAACTTATAAGGTATTTGCCAAAAGTTGGAGGAAGTCTTTTTTCAAATGACATATCAACAACTGGTTTATACAACCAAGTATATTTTTTTCTTATACTACTTCATGAGATTTTAATATATAAGAAAATATGACCTGAATGTTTCTAAGATTTTTCACTTTTAACTTTATGGGAAGTCTGTTTAAAAAACATAATTAAGCTGATCTGCTCTTCATTGAAAACCATTCTAAAATCTCAAGTGCATTTCTATATTCCACTGCAATAAAGATACGCAGAATGCCGACTCTGAAAAAGTGCCAAAGAAATACACTTTGAGTTTTTGAAATAGGGTTAGATGACAGAAGAAATATTCCTGCATAACAGTATAGTACAGTGTGATTAAAGAATAAATAGTGTGTTCAATAGTGTGATTAAATAGTGTGATTCAAGGCTGGGGACATGGAACCAGCCTACTAGCTTTGAATTGCCTAATTTGTGATTTTAGGTCATTTATGAATTACTCTGTGCTTTAGTGTCCCTTTTGTATTGAAAGGTATGGGAGGAATAAATATGCTAGCATATGTAAAAGGATAAGAACGTTACCAAGCTCATATTTTCATTATCACCAACATAAATATTAATTACCATTTTCTGTGAAGTGGGACTATATAATAATAGTTCTAGGACCATTCTGGCTTCACCCTTTGTTCATTGTAAAGACATTTAGTTTTTGATGATATAAAAATTTGGGTAACAAAATGAAAAAAACAAATTCAAGTGTAGTGTTTGAGGGAGACTGGCAGAAGGGATGGAGTTTCATATCAAGTTATATACCATTTCAATCTCTACACTCTTGTCCCCAATACAGAGATGGGTTATATCCTTTATCAAATGAGTACCCAATTGCAGCACTCCTCACTACTCAGAATATCTCTCCCTTCTTTAGAATTATGCTGAAAATTGGAGCAAGGTGCAAGTTGTTCCAAGGATTACCTCCTTGGAGTTACCTCTGATACCATTTGAAGCCTAGAAACCCTCTAATAAATCTAGTGGATTCATGTCCTTACTGATGTGTTTAAAATTTAATTGAGCAGAAATTCACTCTTCTATCAAAAGAATAGATATCTAATAAAATGATTATATTTTAAATCAATGAAACATTTAAAATGTCACATTCTAATTTCTCCCTCAATTTTTCCTTCACATTGGTACTGCATCAGAAAAAAATATATCACTTCCTAAATTAAGATTCTGTGGTCTAACACTCAATTTAAATCAGCATTAACTTCAGAATCTGACTCATTTCGTTCCAATTTGAGACTTATAGGATTAAAACTAATGAGCACATTTGGATTACAGATTTGGAATTTTACTATAAAATTCTTATCATGCTAACATTTTAAGCTATTTTTGTGGCTGTCAGATTTAAATGCCTACTTCACTGGAAGGTAATCCATCATAACTACTGGCTTATTGTTGTTAGACTATAGAAAGTAATAGACCTTTAAAATTTTAGAAAGCCACAGATTGTGAATTCCTGTCATTAATTGTTTTAGCATGTTGAATAACTCATTAGTATCAGAGAGTAGTTCATCCAAATAGGGAATGGTCATCTGAAATAGCTTCATAAATAATTTTATGAATCTGAGAGCTTTCAGTTAAAATACCAGTTTTCATCAGCTTACTAATTTCTACTGACATAGCAAGACAATAAAATATTTTCAAAGTGATATTTTTAGTATCTCCAATCTAATCACTTATACTAGGAAGATGGTCCCATATTTAAAGTGATTGTAAAGTAATAACTTATTCATCTCTTTTTCCCCCTTTCATTCTTGTCAAGTATATTTTCTAAAAATGGAATATGGTAAGCTATAAAAATGATTCGTAAATGCTTCTGTCTAAAATGTGTATTTGTACTAACATTTTAGCAGTGAAGTTAACTTTCACCAAATAGTAAACTATAAAGTATAAGTTTTTCCCACCTTGTACTATGTGTATTATATTTTCTTTTATATATTCCTTCTTTTATAGTTTATTAAATTTATTTGAAAAATAATTTAAAATGTGAAAAGTAATAAACACTTTTTCTATCATAACCAACTATAATTTTGTTTCCAATTTTGATTCTTTTGTTCAAGGCCTAAAAGACCTAGTGGAATATATAATGGCATATTACAAACACAAATATTTCTCTATAATTCTATTTATATTATTTGAACTAAACTTAGAAATATTTCAGCCATTTCAGTCTTCATTACAAATTACTCTGGGGGGAGCACCCTGGTAGTCTACGGGTTAAGTCTCAGTACTATCACCACTACAGGGCCTGAGTTTGATGCCCAGCAAGGGAGCTAACCCACATATGATGCAGCAGACCTCTCCTGTTTTGCCTGCTCTCCCCTTAGCAGTGTATTTCAGTAGATCCACCTGTTCTGCTCCCCTCTCTATCTCTCGTGAATCTTCTCAGCCCCTGTACTTCTGGCCTACACCCCAGTTCTACAAAATAAATAAATAAATAAACAAATAATTTTATTTTATAAATTACTCTGAGGATAGATATATGCAGTAAAACAGGTTATTTACATACCCTGTTAGTTCTCTGTTACACTATGATGGGATAAACAAGCAGACTATTTTTCTATTACTCTAATTTATAATTTGCTGATCTCCATTACTAGGAAAAAAACAAAAATTTTCTACACAAAATATTAGAATCCATGTCCTGCTTTAAATTACAACATAAATGTCTTCACCTTCAAGATGAAACTAGTCAGATTTCTCTTATTTGTCTCTTGATTCTTCTTTTTTACTATTTTTCTTTTAACATTCACTTGATTTGACAAATTTCTTCAGCTGTCAACACTTTTATCTTTATTTTACATGAGCAGCCTCATCATATGCTAATCTAGTTATCTAAATGTATAGTATATTGCACCTTCTTCATTGGGAAAGGTATAAGCTCACATCAAAAGTCTTCAAGTTAAAATAAAATACCTTTAATATTAACACAGCAATTAAATGTAAACATTTTACTAGAATGCAATATAATGATCTTTAGAATGCAAGCCTTTTAAGAATTGTTTGCCTTTGGGTTTACAAAAGCATGAAAATTAACTCTAGAGGGATAGATTGTTTATTTTATAATTTACAAATAACGGGGCCTTCCTGGTGGCGCAGCGGTTAAGCGCTGCGCTTTGGAGCTGTTGGCAGCGGTGACGCGAGTTCGACGCCCGGCCGGGGAGAATCCCACATGGTGAGGCAGACCTCTCCTGCCTTGCCCGCTGCTCCCCTCAGCAGTGTATTTCTGATCTGCCTGTTCTGCTCCCTGCTCTGGCTCTGGTGAACCCTCTCGCCATCCCACGCCTCTGGCCTGTACCCCAGCTTGCATGTAAAAATAAAAAATAAACCTTTAAAAAAAAAATAATTTACAAATAACTTCATATGCTTTTGCAAAATGAGGAAAACATACAAAAGTTACATTACCAAGATTGTTACAGGGTTGATAAAGGCATCAATACCCTTGATTATTAATTTAACAGATTCCAAAAAGTAGGCTAGTAGCCTAAATACAGAATAATTTATGAAAAGCATTTATAAAATTTTCATTTACCAGCTACGTAAACTTTAGTAATTTCATTACTTCTGGATTAATTTACATGTTTGAGAAAATAATTTATAGACTAGACAAAGATTTTATAATTCATTTCAAATATATTCACTATAGTGTTAAACATATTTATTAAAAATAATGAATACAATCATGGTTGTGCATATTATTTTAGCACTTCATTCATGACTGTAGAATTGACTTTCAGAAGTAGCAAGACAACATTTTTTAGTATTCTACACAAACCTTGATGAAATGAGTTACAAAGTAGTTAATAAGACACCAGCCTAAGCTGATAGTAATTTAAGACACTACCACTGATTTTCAATATAATAGTGGAAGTACTAGCTAGAGTAATTAGGCAAGAGAAAGACATACGAGGAATCCAAAAAGGGAAAGAAGTAAAACTATTACTATTTGTGGATGGTATTATGATGTATATAGAGAACCCTAAAAATTCCACAGAAAACCTAATTAAAACAATAAACCAGTTTAGTAAAGTAGCAGTTTACAAAATCAACACACAAAAATCTGTAGCCTTCTTACATGCAAACAATCTATCAAAAGAAGAAGAAATCAAGAAAACCAATCCATTCACAATTTTACACACACACACAATTAAAAACGTGGAAATGAACCTCAAAAAAGAGATGAAAGAACTATACAAAGAAAAATGAAAAATATTGATAAAATAAATAGAAAAAGATACAAATAAATGGAAAGACACTCCCTGCTCATGGATCAGCAGAATTAACATTATCAAAATGACCATTTTACCAAAAGCAATTTACAGATTCAGTGCAATTCCAACAAATATGTCAACAGCATTTGTCAATGGATTAGAACAAATATTGATGAAATTCATAAGAACCACAAAAAACCTCAAATAACCAAAGCTCTCCTGACTAGAAAAAGGAAGAATGGAAGTATTACACTTCTGGACTTCAAATTACACTAGAAAGCCATCAAAATTGAAACAGCATGGTAGTGGAATAAAAATAGACACACAGACCTATGGGATCCAATTGAAAACCCAGACATAGAGCCACACATACAAAGACAACTAATCTAAGACAAAGGAGCACAGAATATGCACTGGAACAAGGACAGTCTCGTCAGTGTAAATGGTGCTGGGAAAACTGGACCACTTCATGCAGAAGAATGAAACTGGACTACTACCTCACACCATACACAAAGACCAATTCAAAATGGATAAAATACCTAAATGTAGACCTGAAACCATACAATATATAGAAGAAAACATAGGTAAAACACTACATGACATTACATCTCAGAAACATTTTTATAGACTCATCACCGGAAGCAGAGAAAATGAAAGGAAAGATAAACAGCTGGACTACATCAAATGAAAAAGCTTCTGTACAGCAAAACAGATCAACCAAGAAGAGGCATCCTACACATTGGGAGAAAGTATTTTCACTCCACACACTGATAAGGGACTGATATAAAAGATCTAGAAAAAACTTACACAACTCAACAAAAACAAAATAAAGAATGCTGTTAAAAGTGGGCAGAAAAGCTAAAAAGACACTCCCCAAGAGTAAATCCAGATGGCCAATAAGTACATGAAAAAATGCTCAGCATCACTTGTAATCAGGGAAATGCAAATCAAAACCACAATGAGATATCACTCCACACATTAATGGCCCACATTAAAAAAAAAAAAACAACAACTAACAATAACAAACGTTGACAAGGATGTGAAGAAAAAGGAACCCTTTATATTGCTGGTGGGAATGCAAAACCACTATGAAAACTGTGTGGAAGACCCTTCTACCATATGACCCAGCAATTCCATTCCTAGGAATCTACCTAAAGGACACAAAAACATTAATTCAAAGGGAAACCTGCATTCCTGTGTTCATTGCATCATTGTTTATAATAGCTAAGATATGGAAACAACCCAAATGCACAAAAGCAGATGACTGAATCAAGAAGATGTGGTATATATACACAATGGAATACTATTCAGCAATCAAAAAGATAAACTCATCCCATTTGCAGCAACATGGATGGAGCTCAGTAAAATAAGTCAGAAGGAAAAAAAACTGTTGCATAATATCACTTATAAGACTATAGGGAAAACAAACAGGGTTAAAAAAAAAAGAAAAAACTTACAATCAGCTAAAGTTCTGAGGAGGGGTAGGAGAAGGGATCAAAACAGGGGTGGGCCGAACACAAGGACCATGGTGATGGTTTACAGGTGATGTGGTGGTGGGATATTTATGGGGACCACACCTGAGGGGAGAAATCAAATACTCTAAAAATATGAACAACAATGTAAAAAAAATATAAGAAATTCATAAAAATGTATAAAATGAAACCTAGGATCTCAAACTTACAGTGTAGTGTAGAATAGTACCTAGAAACCATGTGTTAAAAGCATGTGATTGATATTCCCCTCCTAAATGAGAATGCTTATTCACATATGCCTGCATGATACCACCTCTAACCGATATAAAATAATGACTTAGTCTTTACTGCCTGGTCTGTAAGAGATAATCCAGTTTTAAGTGATTAATGAGTAGCCTCATTACAACAGTTACTTTGACAAGATAGTAGAAAAAATAAGGTATTGTACTCTGAAATTTTGAGGCCAAAAGAGAAATTGATGTTAACCAAAAATAAATGTATCTTATATTTGTTTATAAAGGATGTTAGAAGGGAAAGTAAGTAGGAGAAAATAACAACAGATAGACTAGTTGTTGGTAATTTTTGAAGATGAGTAACAATTTTACTACCCTTTTCTATTTTTATCTAATTTTTATAATAGTTAACAAAAATAAACATAAGAACAAAAAATTAACTATATAACACTATTTGAGTTAAAATAAATCCAATCATGTTCCTTTAGTTGTAAGGTTATTTGTTAATTTTTTTTTAAATCAGTTAATATGTCATAATTGAGATTTCAAGATGTTAGTACTTTTTTTGGTACTTTTTTTCATCAGAAGAATTTATATATATTTGGCAGAAATTCTTGTCTCGGTACTTTTAATATAAACAAGATGCAACTCCTCTATTTTCATTAGTATAATAACTGCATTAGAATAAACCAAGTTAACATTAGACCATCAAGCAGCGTTCTCTTGTTACTTCTTTTTGTGGTGGATTATTAAAATTACCTTAAAAATAGTAGTCTCATCATTACCCCTCAAAACACTCAGTGGAAGATTTGAGCTATATAAAAATGTAAGACACAGAACATGATGCATTTCCTGGAATTCCATTTGTAAATTTAGTGAAGCAAATAAATCCTGGATGTTCGATAATGTGGACAAATTAATTTCATTTT
>PVIJ01019545.1:0-23282 GCA_004024925.1 Scalopus aquaticus
ATGCACCCGTATGTTCATTGCGGCACTGTTCACAATAGCAAAGGTATGGAAGCAACCCAGATGTCCAAAAATAGATGATTGGATCCAGAAGATGTGGTACATATACACAATGGAATACTATTCAGCATGGAAAGAAGATAAACACATGCAATTTGCAGCGACATGGATGGAATTAGAGGGGATCATACTCAGTGAAATACGCCAGAAAGAAAGAGAAAAACATCGAATAGTTTCACTTATAACAGGACTATAGGGAGGCCGGTGGGAGAGAGACAATCAGTGGGAGGAGGGGGGGAGGAGGGAGGCGGAGGGAGGGAAGGAAAAGGGCACAAAATGGAATAGAAAAGAACACGAGGGACCATGGAGATGGATCACGGGTGAATTGGTGGTGGGCTACCCAAGGGGAATACAAAATGTAAAATACATAAATAACAATAAAAATATATATTAAAAAAATAAAGAAAATACACTATTAAGAACAACTGATTCCATAAGTAGTGATGGGATGAGACAGAAGGTCTGAGATCTACATTTAAGATAAGACTTTGATTACTAGGAGAGATGTCATCTTTTACATTGAACTGAGTATTTTTTTGATGAAACTGAAAGTCTTTAAAGGCATTACCTGCACAATTATTCATTACACAACTCAATCAATATGGACAAAATGTGAATACATGACAGTAAAGTCTTGTTTCCCTGGAAAATATAGTCTCAAGAATAGTTAGACAGGGCCTCCCTGGTGGCGCAGTGGTTAAGTGCTGTGCTGTGGAGCTGTCGGCAGCGGCCACACAAGTTCTACGCCTGGGCTGGGAGATTCCCACATGGCACAGCAGACCTCTCCTGCCTCGCCTGCTGCTCCCCTCAGCACTGTATTACTGTCCATCTGCCTGTTCTGCTTCCCACTCTGTCTCTGGTGAACTCTCTCACTGCCCCACACCTCTGGTCTGTACCCCAGCTTGTATGCATAAATAAATAAATCTTTAAAAATAAAAAGATAGTTATACACAAAGAGTTTATTAGATCATCAAAGTGAGGATTTGAACCAGGGAAAGAGCCCAGACAGATAGAATTCTGTGAGAACTGTTTCAACTAAACATAAGTTTACACTCAGTTTATGTAACTATAAACCTTGAGTCACTAACATTAAGAATGTAATTATTCTTGATAGGAGAGACTTCAGTTCTAAATTGTCCTGAAGTTATGCTGATACTAGAGGAAATCAATGAAGAATTTTATTTGTTCCTTTCTGAAGAATGCCTTGCAAAGATGCAAAAGTTGGGTATCCAGCATTAATTCCTTTTCATCTGAAAGGACTGACATACATTTAGGCAGCAGATTTTTGCACAAGAGATGGAGCCTATGAATATAGCTTGCTGTTTTACTGACAGACCATGTGCAGACCTGAAATTTTACATTATGTTCATAATCTTTTAATGTCAAAATTGTGTATTTGATTCATTGAAAGTACCTTTCCTATAGTAAAATTACGAATTAACAAGCTCAAATAAATGGATACAATAATTTAATAATACACTTATTTAACTATACTACCGTCTACCCAAATCTCAGATAAAGAATATCTTGCAAAATTACTGAGGAAATCACTAGCTAATAAGCTGAACACAATAGCCTATAAATAGTAATAATGAAGTATTTGATCTATTTCAAAGCAAAGGATAATACACAGGCATCTGCTCTTTTTTAAGGGGTTTAATATTAACACATAAACCTTAAGAAACCATATGACTTCAAAATATTGATCATGTTATAGAAGTATTAAATAAAAACAAAGATCTCCCAGAAAGAATGAATTATTTTTATATCTTAATGATTTATTTTGCCACTTGTTTTCTAAAATAAGAGAGGAAATCTCTATCAGAAGCTATTGTATAAGAATGTACAGGGCAAAAATGTGGAGGATAGTAAAAGAGTTATCTTCCTTGAAATCCAGTAACAGAAAGTTAACGAAATTTTCTAAACCATCCTTAAATGTTACACATTAATCAGCACACTATAATGTAGCGTATAAAAAATGTTGTGTTTTGATAGATTCAAAATAAAAGTGCTAGACGCATTCAGGTTTTTATATGCTTTCAGTTGTATACAATCAATAAGCTAAATTCCTCCCTTTATAATATATCTAATATCTGTGCTGTACCACTGTCAATATGTGAACCCAATACAAGAATACTCATAAATTATTTTGAACTTCATATAAATGCAAGAATCACATTGCAAATTACTTTGTTTCTATATGCTTTTTTCCTTAAATCTTCCTTTAATTGACTGCCATAGGCAGAAAACACATCTTAGTAACAGAATAATAGCCTCTCCATGCTGAAAAGATAAATGTATGCAGGATGATATTAATTACACCAAGTGGTAATTATACAAGATAGATGTATGCAACAAAGAGTTTTCAAGAAATAAGGTTCTTGCGAGTTTCTCCCGTTCCCACGTTTATTAGTTTATTAAATAACTTTATGTCACAGTAAAATTCCTTTTATTAGCCTAAAGGAGAATTGAGAGTTTTAGCAATTAGTTATAAATTGATTCAGTTTCAAAACTGTAGCTGTTAATGCAATTATGCAAAATTAGCTATAAAATGAACCGACTGCTCAAAAATAAATGAAAAAGAAAAGACTCTGACTAACAGATAGCAAGTTAGTGATCACTATTAACCTCCAAAGAAGATAAAGCATAACATCCAAGGGAATACGATTACTACTCTAGAATAAAAATGTTCTTTTGGATTTTCTCTTTATGAGGTATTTTTAAAAGTTACTAGAATGCTTTCTACAATATTTAATGTTTTCTTTGTAGATAAAAATTATGACCATATATAATTGCTTATTTCTCATCCATATGAATGACAAAATTAGGGCTTGTCCAATCCTTTAAGAAATTTTAAAAGATTTCCTAAATGAGATTTATTTGCTAAACATTAGAGCAACCTACCGAATTCTCCTTTCACTGACTTTCATCTTGTGCCTAAGTTCCAATAGGATGGCAGGGATTTTTTTTTAAAGATTTTATTTATTTATTTTTGTGCAGAAGAACTGGGGTGCAGGCCAGGGGTGCAAGGGGTGAGAGGATTCACCAGAGACAGACTGGGGAGCAGAACAGGCGGATTGACTGAAATACACTGCTGAGGGGAGCAGGGAGGGAGACAGGAGAGGTCTGCTGTGTCATGTGGGTCAGCTCTCTGGCTGGGGATCAAAATCAGGACACAGCAGTGGTAGAGCTGAGACTTAACCCCTAGGCCACCAGGGAGGCCCTAGGATGGTAAGGCCATGATTTTGTTAATGTATAATGGACAGTTAAGTTGCCACCTCAATAACATTCTGCTGTTCACTGTTGAACTTATTTTCATGATGCCTCAGGATGAAGTTATAAAAAAGACATTTCTACTTTGAGGACACTATATTTAATTTGCGTGTCTTCTTTCAAGATAAGATACCACAAAATTTGCACTTCGAAAAAGAACAAACCAAAATAGACTGGACTCATCAAAAATATATTTAAAATTCTTTATATGATGATTGGAAGGGAAATATATGACAAAAAATAGACAAAATTGCCTCATAAATAAATCGAATAAATTTTATTCCCTGAAAATTCATTTGAAGTGAGATTGTTGAATGGTAAATAAAACATGTCAGATATTTGCCTTTTAGAAATGAAGGTAAATATCATTGAAATGGAATAATTACCTGAGAAAATGAAGATTTGGGAGATAATAGCTCTCCTCAATATATCATTGCTCAATATATCTCCTCAAAACATCATTGAAATGGAATAATTACCTGAGAAAATGAAGATTTGGGAGATAATAGCTCTCCTCAATATATCATTGCTATTAGTAATGTATGTTAGTTAGCTCTCACTTGGAGTATTGCAAGTTTCCTAACCACTTGTTCCCAAGTTAAATCATAACCATAAATAGTACTTTTGTTCCTTATTGCTTACAAGATTTACATCAACTTCTTTGTCCGATATATAAATCATAGATATATTATTGTGTTACTGTCCAAACGGGGTCATATCACTCTTGCTCAGAAAGCCAAACCATGAACCATGAGTTTTTATTCCACAGAGGAAGCATTCGATTAGCACGTGGTGCTCATAGAGGGTAGGGAGAAAGGAAGGACACCAGACCTAGTATAGGATTTGCATGCACACACACAGCATCAGCTGTATGCAAGCATCATATGATTGATGATCTGTTTTCTTTGAACTAAACTTGGGTTTTGAACTGAGATTCCTTCCCCAATGAAGCCTAAGAAAATGTCAGAAATTGATGTCATCAGAAAAATAACCAAACCCAGTAAACCATGATGTATCTTGGTCACGATGACCAAGGAGACCACAACAAACTCTGGCAGCTAAACATAATGAACACGAGGGACACCAACCACGATGGGCTGTTGTGATGGGCGATTCGTTTATGGTTAACTATCTCTGTTTAACTCACTAGAAAAATACTAGCTTGAGATGTCAGAAGGTTTTTTTTTTTTTTTGGGGGGGAAGGTAACATACCTGACACTCTGATTACTGACTTACTAACAATAAAAGGTGCACCTTATAGATTCAAATCCTGTCTCTGTTCACTGGCTTTGGCAGTGACAGGCATCCCAACCTTCACATTTCTGGCCATAGTACCATATTTTGGGGACAGCAGAGTTAGACCTCAGAAAACCTGCCACCCCTAGTAGCAAGTGAAGGAAGATCATAGAAGAAAGAAAGGAATATAGGAATATGCGGGGCTATGGAGGATTTCTTTATCCTCAGGTCCAGAGTCCCCAGGCAGTCCAGGGCACTCAATCACAACACTATTTGTAATATAAAATGAATTGAGATATACATCAGACACTGACATTATCAGCATCCTTGGAAGGAACAGGGACATCTTGTTAAGCATTAGGCAACCCATCATCAAGCACTGAGGAATGTAATACTCTGGCTTCTAAGGCAAGGGTCATATTTCTTGTTCAGTGTCCAACCACAGTATGTACGTGTCCCTTTGAGAACATGCCTCACTATGTATCACTACCACCCTCCATGCCTTGTCAAGCCACTTCCCAGATTTAGACATATATTCCTAACTTCTGAATCATCTTGTTGGATAGCCTTGTAGGTTTTTTTTTTTCATGTGATTCTATTAATCAATATTATACCCACTTCTCTGTTTTCATATAAAACACCTCTCAAGTTTCAATATTTAGGTCCAGCCTATGTTTCTAGGTTGAATTTTGTGATCACACTTGTAGAACTGAGCAATGGCTCTTTAGATTTTTTTCACAATAACTTGTCCCAAATTCTATGATTTTATTAAACACACTGTTGAACTGAAACTTTCATCTGTAAACTTCTGGAATGTGGGACTACATTTTATTTGTATGTCTACTCACAATATATGACATTGTGTAGATGCTCAGTAAAGACAAATAGTGAATGAGAGTATATGAAATACTAGAAGAGAAATTGAGAAGGGAGGTGTTCCAGACATGAGGAAATGAAGGGGGTGATTAATACATTGTATTTTTCAAAAAAGAAAGGTGAAAGGTTTTAGATCTCCTCTACAGTTTAGGATAGTTCACCACATTTGATTTACAAAAGATGTTTTCTCCTGGAATAAATTCTGTTTATTCGGTCACAACTTTCCTATCACTATTTGCTGATCTGAGAGCAAATCAATTATGAGCAAGTAAAAACTACAAATGTCATTCTCGTTCTCAAAGGCAACTTACAGTCAAGGCCCACATGACATTATGGTTAGATTACAAGCAGTCTGATTCCAGTTTCTTATGTACTTCAAGGCATTTTAGACAATTACCAATAGATTAAATACTTTAGGCCCTGTACATATTTCTTGTGCCAATCCTTTTTTCATTTCATAGTTTTAACGATATGTACTAAAATCCAACCTATCCAGAAAATTACTAGTTTGCTTTTGTTTTTTTTCTCCAAAATTTATAAACTAAGGCATTGATTCCTAAGATTTTGATTCAGGAGGTCTCAGCCAGAGTCTAAAATCGTACTTTGAAATTAAAGTAAGTGATTTTTCATGCATTCTATGACAGAAAAGAAACATGTATGGTCAAAGTAAAGCTGTTTTACCCAAACATCCAAGGTCCTTTGCTATCTGTTCTCAAACTATTTTCCCACTTTATCTTCTACTGCTTTGCTCCCACAAAAAAAAAAAAAAATCACTATAATGGAAGAGTAGGAATCATACCGTTGTGTCTTATATCTGTGTGTTCTTTTAGTCACTTTGCCAACTTTTCATTGTTAGCACTGACTGAAAAATTTCTGAAGGGAAGTCAGCATAATACAAATATGATTTTAGTGTCAGACAAACTATACAGCCTTTATGACCTATTTCTTACCTACAGCATTTCCACTTTTCTTATGTTTTACTTATGCAAATTAAATAAGATAGTATGAGGGAAAAATCTGGTGAAGTATATGTTTTAAATGCAATACTAGTTCTGTCCTATCATCTAACTATGCAAGTTTTTTTTTTTTGTTTTGTTTTTTACAGCAGTTACCTATTTCTTTGTACAGTAATCATTTTAAGGCTCTTCAAGCTATACCCTTCACAATTCTAGGTAGTATCTTTCATAGAATTGAAAAACTTGTCCTTTCCACTTTTTTGAGACTCAGCCTGCATAACTACATTAAAAACCAAATAAACTATGTGTAGAGTAATTACTCAATGTACATATGTATTGACTTTGAGACAATTAGGCTTTTGACCCACATTAATAAGTAATCAAAATTTTGAGGAAAAAAAGAGCCATTCTTTATCTTACATGCTTTCATCTCAGTTAAAGTTTTATATTTGAAAGAGGACATCTTCCTCAGTCTGTTTTTAGAGTTTATTGCTAACCAAGCTAGGAAAATTAATGATGCAGGATAAAGGGCTTACAGTTATTTAGGAAATAAGTATCTCCTAAGAGACTTGCTAATATAAAAAATGTCTTTTGAAGTAGCACTGGTATTAGACAGCACACAGGTGGACATGTGCATTGATGTCTGATGGGACACATTTGAAATGATTGTGCACCTGCCTTTGACATGATTGTGATATTCTAGTGACAGGAGGTGTTATGTTTTATTTTCTTTGACTATTACCTTTATGTTACCTTATCATGGGTCAGTGGTGTTCCAATGTGTTGATGGTTGGGAAATAGAAGTTAATAAAAAGGCAATCAAGTAACATTGCCATTTTTTTGTTTTCACTTGGATAGTTTGATGCTCAGATGTCATTTAGGTGTCAGGGTATATATGAAAGAAGCAATAGTTTGACTTTTTTTTTGGACTGTATAGATGAAAGTTGTTCTTTTTCATAATATTATATCTCATTGCTTTAAATCAAACTCAAATTTCTTTCCAAAATTTTTGTATTAGCTATATGATCATTCCTGTTTTGCGAAGGGAATTTAGCTCTTTATAGTTGAATTGTGTGTGCCTATGCTATTTTTTTGCTGTTGAGAGTTTGGATTCCCTTTTCTGTCCCTAATTCTGATACTCTGACACTTCAAGGGAAATTAACTTTTAAATAATTCCTTAAAGTAAAAGAGCAAATATTTTCTGGTTTACTATTTTTTTTTCTTGAGATTTTTAAACCTTGAAAAGCTAGTGTTATGGTAATTTTATAATTGAATCTGACTTAATTAGACCACTTAAGATTGGAGTTATGCATTTTAAATGTTTGCCAAGGCTCTCATCAGTGAAGCTTGTATTTAATAATGATTTGTGTTGAGGCAAAAATACTGAAAACAGTGCTGTTGGCCTCTGGCTCTCTATTACAAGCATAGTATATGCTAATGACTCAATAAGTGCTTGCCCCTTTCAGAGATTAATCTGAGCAGAAATTCCATTTACAATGTGAACAGGGGCACAGAAAGCTATTTTGAAAGTGGAAATGTTGAGAAATAAGCTTGTCAGTTGTTCTCTTGGCAAGCCTTTTGAATGGAATTTCCATTGAATCTATTGCATAGGCTTTCTATGTGTGGTTTTAGCTTTTCATATATCAGTGATAACATTCCATGAAAGTTTGAAAGTTAGAAAAACAACAAAAAATGGGTTTATCAGTGACTATAAACAGACAATTTCATTATGCATAAATATAAATCAGTCTGTGACTAGACATTGGTTTAAGCAGTTAAGTGATAAAACTTGACGATTTTCAAAACATCACTGTTTGACTAGAGATATTTTTCTAAGCTTTTCTTTAAAGTTATGTTTTGCAGTTTAAACTGCAGAAAAATGTTAAATTATCCAGAGAGGAATAAAGAAAGTTGTCAATTTGGCTAATTGTGTTCTCTAGAGTTTTTCTAAAAGCAAATATCTTTGCATATTATATTCCCAGATTAGTAGAAATCTGATGATATATTTATGTGGAAAACATGACATAAACTCTATTAACTTGTTCTTTAAAAATTCACTGAATATCACTTATTAAAAGAAACTGAGATTCTCATACTGCTCATTTACACCAGCCAGTTTTAAGAAGAACAATTATTTAAATAAGTGAATTTATCACTAATTTTTAATCTGCATTGCTCAATCTTCTCCAGAAAAACTGAAAAAAAGAATATATAAATGTATACATAGAACCAAAAGGAATGTGTGTGTGTGTGTGTGTGTATGTATATCTTTAGTTTCTATTGAAACCATCAGTGGATTGCATGGTATATACACACATTGGGGAAGATAATCTACTTCCACTGATTTCCATGCTAATCTCAACCAGAAACATCCACACAGACACACCCAGAAATGATATTTAACAAAATATTTAGACAACTTGTGACTAAAGCAAGCTACCACATAAAGTTAACTGTCTCACATTCTCAATATTTCAGAGTTCTTAAAAGAATCAGGCAAAATAATGACTATGAAATACTTTTTACATTTGAATATTAAGAACACTAAATATTGTTACTATTTTTATAGTCATCAGTTCTAATAGCTATAATAAATGTCATTTTTAGTTGTATAAAACTAAGCAGAAAGAATATGATCATAGCAGAAATATAATAAAATTACATTTAATAAAGGAGAAAAAGGAAAGGGCCTCCCTGGTGGCGCAACGGGTTAAGTGCAGCGCTGTGGAGCTGTCAGCAGCTTTGGTGCGAGTTCCATGCCCGACCAGTGGGAAACCCACATGGCGGCAAACCTCTTCTGCCTCGCCAGCTGCTCCCCTCAGCAGTGTGTTTCAGTCAATCTGCCTGTTTTGCTCCCCACTCTGTCTTTGGTGAACCCTTGCACCACTGCATGCCTCTGGCCTGCACCCCAGCTTGTATGCAAAAATGAAACAAATCTTTAAAAATAAAGAAAAATAAAGAAAAAGAATGGTTGTGTATATCGGAAGATGCATGCTATCAAAATATTTACTGCTTTTTTTAAATATTAATTTATTTATGCATACAAGCTGGGGTACAGGCCAGAGGGCTCACCAAAAACAGAGCGGGGAGCAGAACAAGCAGACAGACAGTAACACACTGCCAAGGGGAGCACTGGGCGAGGCAGGAGAGGTCTGCCACACCATGTCATGTGGGAATCTCCCCAGCCGGGTGTTGAACTCGTGTCACAGCTGCCAACGGCTCCAGAGCACAGCACCCAAGCACCGTGCCACCAGGGAGGCCCTCAAAATATTTACTTTATAAGAAAATTTAAGAACCCAGAGGTATATAAAATTCTCTCCTTTCTGTCCTCTATACACTGACAATACAGTTATGGCCTTGGATACATTAGCACTGAAATTAGATTATGAGTTATTTAATGATGTACTCAGATTTTGTATTCTGTATTTTTATACACACAGCATATACCAGACTAAAGAAATGATTCTGGAACTCAATGAGCATTTGTTAAATAAGTTATATTGGTCATGGTCATTACTAGGATACAGGATAACCCAGAATGAACCTTTGTGCCAATTAGCAAAGGTTAGCTCTCTGGGAAGACAATCAGATCAAGTATTGCTTTCTGTAGGACTGATGCAGTGCTGCCAGAATGTATCCTTTGGAGAGTGGAGAAAATTCTGGGTTTCATACGTAAAAGTACATAAATCACTGTGTGGATTTTTGTCGAACACAATATTTTCAGTCATTCCTTTGCTCTGCCATTTTCTCAAGGATCACCTAGTTACATAGCAGTGTAGGAAGAAAAAAGGCAAAGTTGCCTCTTATAGCCTCCTCATTAGTTGTTTTAACTACATAATAAATTAAGTAGTATAAATTATAATCCTCTGTGGATTAACTAGGTTTATGATTGTACAGGTTTTATAAACACATAATTTATTACAAGAATTACCAACTTAAGTCAATATAGGATAAATAAATCTAAATTCATTAGCACTACCAAAAATAAAATTCAAAATATTTCCCATGCTCTTAAAGAAGTAACAGTAACCTAATGATCAACATATTTAACACTTTATTCAAGTGGGTAAATATGTAAAACACTATTCTCTCTTTTTTTAAAAAAATAATTATTCCTTTATTGTAAAATTTTATTTATTTTGCATAGAACGGGGGAGTAGGCCAGAGGTGGGGGGTGTGAGAGGATTCACCAGAAACAAAGTGGGGAGCAGAACAGACAGATCCACTGAAACACACTGCTGAGGGGAGCAGCGGGTGAAACAGGAGAGGCCTGCTCCGCCATGTGGGTTAAGTCCCTGGCTGGGGATCAAACTCAGGCCTTTGTGGTGGGCCTTCACCTGACTAGTGCTGAGACATAACCCCTAGGACACCAGGGAGGCCCAAAACATTGCAATCTTAAAGTGAAACTAATATTATTGAATTATTTGTTAACTGCTGAGTGGACAGCAAGGTTTAGACAAGCTATTTATTTAGACAAGTATAAGATAATATGATTAATTAGTAAAAATAAAATAGCTTAAGTAAAGAAATTTAGGAAATAATATAGAGGTTTATAGAAAGTGATATAGAAATAGTGACAGAGAGAAGAAAGGTAAAAATCCAGTTAATATACAGGATAGTCTCTACTCTATTAATGATGTGGGTGGGATAAATACTCAGAAAATAGCTAGAATTTGGAGCTATAGAGTTATCTTCTCAGTAGGCTAAATAACAGATGAACCAGCATCAGTTTTTCAGGTGCCAGAGTTCTCACCTTATGGTAATATTATTGTGGTGATAAAAATCACATGCAAATGAAGAAAATAGTGTTTAGAAGCTGTTTCTTCCCAATTCTATCTAGTGGTAACACTCTTGATAGGAATTAGAGAAACTTTGTGCAACAAAAGATGGAATATAAGACCCGTCATTTGAGATTTGATACATACCATGCATCCCTATTGCTTCCCCCAATGTTTTATTCACATCCAGTGCCAATAAATCAGTAATTTGCATATCCATATGGTCTTACATACTTTCCCAGTAACAATGTAATATGATAATTTGAATTTAAATAGGGCAAAATGGTGATAAAGTATGTTTATGAAATTGTGCCATAACAATGTAAAAACTGAAAATTGGTATAAGAGTATATCTGCAAAATTCACAAAATTTAGAATTACACTCACTTTTTAAATGTTAAATTTCATAAATAAAATTAATGCCACTAATAAACACCTAGTAAGTTAATTCATACAGCTCAGACCTATCATGTAAACTCAGAAAACCACATAAATTATAAATCTCTCTGAAGCTGTATCCTTAATCTCATGTAATTCTACTGCTAAACAGCTGAGCAATAGCCCAGTGGAGCACCCCACACAACTCTGAGATAGTGATTAGTCTATGATTTTAGCCATTAAGCTGCCTATGGAAGTTGAGAAATGCCACTTCTGAGATTATCATGCCTTTGGAGAAAATCTATATTGTTATAATCTTACAATTCCACACAGTGATATTATTATATGATTTATAATAGTTACAATTTATTTGAATAGAACATTAAATTAACATTGAATTGCAGTAGAATTCTTATGAAACTATGTGTGACATCCACATTAATTCCAAATGAATTCATTATCGATAGTACCATTACAATGAATACAAATGAGTTAACATGCCACTAAAAAAAAGTTTGCATTAAAATGTAGTAAAGAGCACAAATACTGTTTCATGGTATCCAAATGATAATTTTGTTATAAGAATTGTGTGAATACCCTTTAAATTTAAATACAATGTTTCAATAATAAATACTATTTAGTAGTAGCAAAGGATTGGTACTATATGAAGCATATTCTTTTAAGTCTTGATTTCAGGTCTGACATGAAGACTCCCATTCACTTCACATATCTAAACTTTTTGGAAACTTTTAGTTAAATTAGTAAAAACCTTCAATTGTTTTGGAGCTAACACATATTCTGACAGGAGGTATCCATCCTGCAGCCACACCGTCTGGCAACAGATATGGCAGATGAATGGGCATTGCCATGTTTACTTTGTAACTCCTTGAAATGCTGCCATTTCTTGGCTACAATGAAATCTCAATTCAGTATCCATTCCATGTTGTCTCATATGCTGCTTTCCGGAACCACATTTCATACTGTACTATTCAAGAGCAACACAGCCCAAAACACTGATGTCCCAGATGACTGTACTTACTAACACAAACAGAAAGCAGTGAGTCAAAATGTTCTTAATATTCTCCACTGGCTTCTTTTCTGAAAACTTCTAAAACAGTGCATGAGAATGCTTCTTTGCTTAGTAACAGAATTGAAGTCATTGAATGAATAGTATCAAAACTTACAAAGTAATAACTATGAAAAGTGCCCAAGAAAGTAACATTTCCACATTCATTAACTTGCTATTCATTGTAAGCCACCATATACCAGATTTTATACACTAAGGGATGGGATATACTAGAAAAGGTCAGATCGTCTCTCACTCAAGGTGATGATGTATAGTGAAGGTCTTATTGATCAATAAGCATTCTTGACTCAGGTCAGTTGCCACCTTTTGCCTTTTAGTATATGTCAGCTGACTGCTTGTCCTTGTACTGTCTTCAAGTCTTTCAGCATGGCTTTATTGATTTACAATTTACATAATATCAGCATTCTTCATTATATGGGTTCATGTCCAAAGTCACTGTCACATGAAAATAGTCTGAGAGGAATATGTTACCCAACATTTACAACCTCGTGACTGCTAATTTTCGTACTGACATCTTTTTATTCAAGAGTTTACTTTTTATTGTTTTGCTTTGCCTTGAATACCTCTAAGATATTCTTTTTTAAAAAGATTTATTTATTTATGCATACAAACTGGGGTGTAGGCCAGAGGTGTGGGGTGACGAAAGGACTCACCAGAGTCAGAGTGGGGAGCAGAACAGGCAGATCAACGGAAGTACACTGCTAAGGGGAGCAGGGGGTAAGACAGGAGAGGTCTGCTGTACCATGTGGGAATCTCCCTGGCTGGGTATTGAACTCATGCTGCAGCGGCTCTGGATAGCTTCATAGTGCTGTTCTTAACGCATTGTGCCACCAGGGAGGCCCTAAGATATTCTTAATACTTATACAATTTCAGATTTAAAGGTTGAAACTAGGCTTTGCACAATTCAGGTTAAATCGTCTTTCATTCAGGTTCAAACTGTGTGTTGTAGGAATAGGGGCATGAAATTTTAAGTCCAGAAAAGGAACACTATGTCTAACATTCAAGAAAATAAAAAGAAATGTTTTAGTGCTCACACTAATATTAATCACTCACTTATGGATGCCATTGCTATTTTGTAGTTTAAGCAACTGCCTCTTTACTCATTCCTCTCGGCCAGTCTCTGCAAATGCATTTCACAACAATAATCAGGAGCATCATATACACTCCACCGAGGAAAAAAATCTAAATTTGTGCATTCATCTTCCCATTGAGTCTAAAGAAGACATTTATTTCCTCCAAAAAAACCTTCAATACCTTCAATACCTGTGATATTGATCTTATTTCTGCTCTTGGGCCATTGTTCAAGAAGTAAATCTTTTAACAAGTCTGTCAACTCTGGCATCTTAGAAGCAGAATAATCTATAAATGATGATAGATGACAGATAGAGAGACAAATAAGTAAATAGATACATGATGGATGAATGGATGGAGGGATGGATGGATGGATGATAAAGGTAGGAAGGTAGCAAAAGTATATTTTAAAATGCAACATGCATTTTAAGCTGCATTTTTTTTGCTTTTTTACTAAATTTAAATAAATGTGTAAAATATATAAAGTAACATTACAAAATAGGTAAATCTTACAAAGTTTGATTGAGTATATCAATTTCTGTGGCTTCCCTAGCAAACAGACCATGTTGATAATTAATATACCAATCCAATATAGTATTATCTAGTAAAATATGCTGCTAAGTCTGTGGTAAGTCTCATGGCAATTATTGTCATGTTATGTTAAGGAAGTTGCATCTTAGGTATTCTCTAACTCTAGGGGCAAGTGAATCAGCATCCTGTGAAAACAGTATCCAATAGATCCAACTACAGTAATTCTTGGACATCTTGATTAATTATGTTCAAAACTTTGCAAATAACGTGTGGTATATTAGTCACATTACCACTGAGACTGACAATTAAAATAACTGCTTAGTTGAATAATTCTATATTCTCAATGTATCTGTAGAATAAATAGGAATTTTAGATAAAATTAAAAAGCATTCTATGAAGTGGAAATGCCAATGAACTGGTTACATAGAATCTCTACTCCAAACTACTTTCAATTGTATCTTTAAAAGTACTTTGATCTTCAGAACTCTAAAATTGACTACTAGATGATCTCTAAAATACACATTTGATATCATGATTCATTACAAAATATATCTTACGTAATAGAACATATTCTGATGCACATGAGACTGTAACGTATTTATAGATTATATAATGTTTCCAAACTTTTTGTCATTATACTCCTTGGCTTCAGATGACATACTCAGAGACTTGGTTGCCTCTTAGTGTTATGACAAAAGAAAGCTTCACTCAAAGTCAATAGTCAGGTAAAATTACCTACATAACTTTGATTTCAACATTTGATATCAGCTCATCAGATACAGCAGCTTCGTATTGATCAGTAAAATTACCAGATTTGTCATTGCTCACAAGTGGAGAAATTTAATACACCAGATAGTTTTCACATAGCAAGGTCTATAATACAAAATGTATTTCCTTGTGATCTTCTAAAGGATAGTCACTGGCTACAACTCTTTTAGGAGATGTGGTACTTGTTTGAAGAAGAAAGGGAGGTTGATGAATCTGAAAACATTTGAAGGGAAAGTGGGAATGGAACTTAGAAAATTTCTCTTCAGCTGGACAGAGGGAATAGATTTAAGCTTCTATCAAGAGAAAGGCTGAAGGCACAATGGCATAGGTCATTTTTCATGAAGAATCTTATGAGATCTGGAGCATAGAGTTCCTTGCAGTTTATCATGGAAAGTACTGGTAGCAATGGCAGGTCCCTTCAAATAGCTTATGACAAAAAACTCTAAGAAGGAAACATATGAGACAATTATGGAAAAAGTGTCTTGAAGTGACTGGAAAGAATTGTAAATATAATTTGAGGGGATTGGATAATTGAATAGAGGTGAAGTTTTGCAGCTATGGGTTTAATTTTACCAATTTTCTTTTTAACACCTATTAAAATGGTGTTTACAATGTTGCAACCAACTATATTATAATAAAAGCAATAAATATAGTATTTGATTATAATCCTGGTACTTCATTGAGGATCTTTGGATATATGCTTAAAAAAAAAATATATATATATATATATAAATACATACAAACATATATACACACACCATGTAGGTAGGTAGGTAGGTAGGTAGATAGATAGATAGATAGATACAAAGAAAGAGGGAGAGAGATTTAATTTTAATTATGCTCTAGTTTTACCATCAAATTATAATAGCATTTGATTATAAATGGTATTAACATTTTAGTAACTTACTACTATTATTTATTATGGTGTTGTAAGGAAAAACAAAATGACATGTTAAGAGGTTAGTAAAATACCATAACATCAACTGTGCAGAAAATATTACAAAGACACATATAGATTTTGTTTTGAGCTAAGTAGAGACCTTTCCCACTTCTTTGCTATTGTAAAACAGTTTAAGTTCCAATACATTTTTATAAAACACTTAATTTCTTAAAGTATTATACAAAATTGAGCAGCAATTTACAATGTTGGTAAGGGAAGTTTTCTACCCTCAAGAAAATCTAAAATTAGCTGTTCTGTTTGTTAAAGAAATAGGGGAATGGATATGTAAATAGCAGATTAAGAAAAGAAGAATGTTTTAAAAAATTCAAAGTATAAGACAAACATCATAAATTCAAAAAATAAAACCCTAAAGCTGCAATTATAATAGGAACCAAATTGTGTTTCCAACTTATTTATACAATCATTTTATTTTTGAATTGGGTAGAGTAAGTGATAAGTGGGGATATTTATATAGCTACTACTAAAACATTCAGTATAAAAATAGGAAAGATTTAGCTGCTTTTACTAAAACAACTAGACAGGTAATTCCACAGACTTCCTTCTCTACCATCATTCTAATTTTCTGATTAACATAAATTACCAATTCAACCAAAACACTTGAAATTACAGTATTTATGACACTATGATATAAACAGATACTGGTTTACCTAGGCCCTGAAATTTAAATTTACACAGCAATTACCAAGTTGATATCCTGGGAAATCTAGTATGTGAGATGTGTACTGAAAAGTGTTGACACAGAAACTGAAGGAGGTGGTGGTATCTACAGGAACTGAGGCAGCAGACTGGTGCACAACACACAAGATTGAGTACTTGAAACCGAGTGGCCAGCCACAGCTGAACCAGTGAGGAGCAAGTGGTTATGTATCTCACAGATGTGCTTTTCCACTTCCCAACTGAGCCAAAAGAAGTAGCAAGGTTTCTGTCTCAGCTCTCTAAACTTGCCACCACCAATTAGTTCAGATTCTGACTCTCAGTAACGTCATGAAAAGCTTTCTTCTGGTTCCAAGTGATACCTTCATGAAGGTCCTGGCTGATTACATACCTCTGGGTATTTTTGAGAAGAAAGTCATATACTTTTCTGGAATGAAGCAGAACATTCCTACCCTTGGTAGGTTTGCCATAAGTCAGACTCCGATGATCAAACAACTTATATGCATACGGAGTACATTTGGAATGACATTTGGGAGTAGTGAACTGGCGAAAGTGGGAAGTATTTTTTTTTTCAATTAAAGTTGATGGCTAAGAAAGGAAATCAAACCTAAAGTTTGTATACAGAATTTACCTTGCCTCAATTCTATAGCTTCCTGCACAAGATGGAGAGCCAGAACCAGCATGGAGTATTTTAGCTAATGTCTATTTCCCTGTATCTCCACCCTGCACTCCTTGCCCCCATTCTCTTCTCTGGGTCTACTCTGAAAATAACTGAGGCTAAACTCTGTCCTCATTTCAGGATTTGCCCTATTTCGTAATGAGGTGGGACTGTAGAGTTTATTTTGGCTGAGATTCTTTCTCTATTGGTTAGATGATGAATAAAGAGGTTCCGAAGAAGAAAATAGAAAAGTGTTAACATAAGCTTTACAGATACTGGATTCAATCTTTCCTTAGCTCTTGGAAAAATAAGATATATATATATAAAACATGTCAGTGTCTTCAAGTTATTGGTTCAGGTTATTCTATGTTACCTTAATGACAACTCTTGACTTATGAATGTATATTCTGTACATGCATAAGGCAATGCTCATGGAACTCCATTAGTGTTCTTTATTATTTATGAAAATCAGTTTATATTAAAGTGTCAAGGAACACGGTTAGCATCTAATATGTTGAAAATTTTCTACATATGTCATTTTTCATAGAAATTATTTTTTACCTGTTCTCATATATATCATAGGATATATAAAAAGATCTTTCATTGGATATTAAGGATTTAATTTTAAAATGATAAAGTGCTCATCTGACTCTAAAAGATTCCTCTCAATCTTCCCTTCTATTTCTTAGTTCTTCAGCCCCTCCATTGAGCATAGCTAGGTCAATTCATACCTTCTACCATTTGAGGCAATCTTAATAGATGTAGAAATTCCAATCAACAGTCTTAGGACCTTGCTCTCAGTAGGGCAGTGATAAAATGGCTTTCTCTGACCTGACATTTGTCAGTTATACACAATTTCCTCTCTCCTGTGTTGCTTTCCATCTGTTTTTCACTTCTAATCAGGACCGCAGCAGAGTTCTCTAGAGAAAGGACTGATGTATGTTCCATTGTCCCAAGTCAGAGATTCTTCTGGGAACAGAAATTTTTCATGTTCCTGTATCCAAAATTTAAGCTGCTTTTTGTTTTAATATAGCCTTACATTGAACCCCAGTTAATCCCTAGATTCCCATCTTGCTCTCACCAGTCTTCTTTAATGAATGTAAGATCTAACCCAAACAGAAACTGTTAACAGGAGTCATTTTTACCTGTAAACTTATATTGAGGATGCCTACATCTCAGCTGTAGTCTCCTTAATTCTGAATAATGATGGAGACTGAAGGTTGAACTCTAGTTAAATTAGAGAATGAGCCAAGAGGACTCTATGACTCAAGTGGAATATATGCCACCCCTTTGCAGATCTTATTCCCCATTGACTTCATCTGATACCCTCTGTGATGCACAGAAAAATATGTCTTACTACTAAATCATAAAATGATAATGCCATACTATTAAGTAAATTTAATGGTATTTAATGGTTTTAGATATTGCCAAAAAGCATGTGTTTTACAATTTTTGACCTTGCTGATTTATAATGTTTATGTAATTAAGTCTTATGAAATCAATAGAGCAAATATTATTGACTGATTCAAAAGAAAAACAAAATAAAACTCATGCTTTCTAGATGGTATAAAAAATACATTGGTATGAGGATATTACTCATTCCATTCATTCATCTGCAAAAGAAATAATAACATCTTTGCCTTAGGTAGACTTGAAAAATTTAATTGCATAAGCATATAAAGAATTTGCTACATGCAAGTTGTCCATGGCAATATCTTAATTAATTATTGCTGTTACTAGCACTGTTGTTGTTTCAACAGCTATTATTTAAAATACATATTATAACACTGTAGCTGTTATAGATTCTTATAATGAATCTGGTGAAAGTTAATTGAAAACTCTTGAAAAATATTCATTATTCATTATTTGAGATGCCATAAAGAACATATGTGATTCATGGAAAGAGGTCAAAATATCAACCTTAATGGGAGTTTGGATGAAGTTGATTCCAACCCTCATAGATGACTAAGGGAGTCAAGACTTCAGTGAGGGAAGTAACTGCACAACTGGCAGAATAACAAAAGAACTAGAATTAGAAGTGGAGCCTGAGATGTGACTGATTGGCTGTAATCTCTTAATAAAACTTGAATGCATGAAGAATTGTTTCTCATTGAAATGACAATAAAGGATTTAGAATATGACATAAACTTAGTTGATGAAGCAGTGGCAGAGCTTGAGAGTATTGATTCCAATTTTGAAAGAAATTCCATTGTGGGCAAAATGTCATCTAAGGCATTGTATGCTATTGCATGCTATCTTTTGTAAAGGAAGAGTCAATTGATGTGGCAAATTTCATTGCTGCTTTATTTTAAGAAATTGTTGCCACTAACCCAAACTTTAGCAACCAGCCATACTGATCAACATTGAGACAACACCCTCTACCAGCAAAATATTATGGTGTAGTGAAGGTCTGGATGATGGCCAGCATTTTGCAGCAATAAGATTTTTTTAAATAAGGTGTATGTGTATATATATGTATTTGAGATATAATGTTATTGTATACCTAATAGACTATAGCATAGTGTAAACATAATTTTTATATGCACTGGAAAATCAAGACTTTACATAGCCCATTTTATTGAGATATTTGCTTATTTGTGGGGTGTAGAATCAAAACTTCAGTATCTCCTGCCTGTTTCAAAAGCCCTGTAAAGTAATTAAAAGCATAAAGATCAGTCAAGAAGATTCAGTTTTGCTCAGAGATTTTTGCTGCCCTGTTGCTGCAACAACTAAAATCTTTAGTTGTTGATAACAACTACAATCTCTGAGAAAATGCTTCACAATAATAAGATTTTAAAATGCTTTTAAATGCATAACTGGGCTCATAAGCAATTAAAGGAAATTTCCATTAGCTAAGAATAAAGAGGAAGTAATTACCTAAATGCATTAACTAATAAGAGGAAATATATCTTCCCCTGCTTTCACCAAACATATTATACATATTATAGATCCAGATCCCAGAACATACACAGGTGATTATTTAAAAGTGAAATGCCATTGCAGGGAGAGAAATTAAAAGACATAAAGCAATAGTAGTGTTAGAAAGGAATTATCATTCATGACGTACCTACTAGTCTCCTTATTTCTCCTTATTTCTCAGAATATATGATGATAATAACCAAAATCTTAAGAAATGAAAGATATCCTATGACACCAATGTCTCACTGACATGATTTCTGTAAGCCAAAGATGCCCACTGCAGCGGTTACTATTAAAATGGGTTTTCTGATTTTATAAGGTTTTGCTCTGGTTCAGGTAACACTCAACCATCATCATAAATAACAGATAAATAGAACCAGCACCATAAGTAAATGGATGACCCACAATAATCTGACTTTTAAAACTAAAAAAAAAAAAAAATGTTTATGAGAGCTGTATAAGTTAAATCATCAAAATGGAAGTTTTGACCTTCTTTACTAATTTCAAAATGGACTCAGTTGATACAAATGAATAACCCTGGGGAGTATATGCCCTTGTCAAAGAACTTGAATTTTCTTGCTACTTTTTCTAGGGGAATCTGAAGCTGTTTAGTAATGCTCTTACTACTTTCTGATAATTAGACTATCACTGGCAGAGTGTGTATATCAAAGGAAATGACATAATTAGAATTTGACTCAAAAATATCTGTGAACATGTGTGGTAGTCGTAACTCTGGATCCTGAGTGTACACTTGAAATAAATGTTCCAAATAACAGAAAAAGTCTTGTGGGTTGAGAATTACTATCATAGATAGGATCAGTGGGGAAGCCCCTAGAACATCTTCTTTGTCATGGGTAAAATCATAGACTATATTAAAATGAATGAATAAAAATACTATCATTAAATTCACAGCTTCTTTTAATTTTCCATCTTGTCAGCACCAAAAATATAGATGGATATTTGTCCATTTGCAAAGACTATTCCAGATGTGATCACTTTCCTGGAGTAAATGAATATTCTGATATCTGTTATGCAGATACCCATCTGGTGTAAAAAATAAAAAATGTATATAATCACAGTAAGCAGAAGAAACGATGGCTTTTATCTGATAAGAAATGTACTTTAGGACCTCCCTGGTGGTGCAGCAGTTAAGCCTTGCACTGTGGAGCTGTTGGCAACAGCGACGAGAGTTCGATGCCTGGCCAGGGAGATTCCCACTTGGTGGCTGCAGACCTCTCCTGCCTTGCCCGCTGCTCCCCTCAGCAGTGTATTTCTGTTGATCTGTCTATTCTGCTCCCCACTCTATCTCTGGTGAACCCTCTCGGTGCCCCACGCCTCTGACCTGTACCCCAGCTTGTAGGCATAAATAAATAAATCTTTAAAAAATTATAAAAAAAGTAATGTAATTTATATCAGCTGTCTTACCTCCTGAGATATATAAGTTTCCTAGCTCTGTGTCATAATTAAATTAATCAAGGAAATTTACCATCTAATCATCCTCATGACAAAATGCTAATTTTCTCTAATAATGGTATCATCTATACTGGACTGAAGAGCAAGAAATATTAGATTAACTATTCACTGTGAAAAGATGCATGCATGCCAGAATCCATGCACATTCAGTGTTCTGTAACTTGAAAAATGATCATGCATTCTAATGTTATGTTAAGATATCCTTCAAAGAGATAATAAGTAGCACCTGTACCTTCTACCATTAAAAAAGTAGTACTAGCCTTGTTGATTTTCCCATAGTTGATTGTGCTAATCTGACTTGTCTACTGAATGATATAGAATCTTCTCACTTTGAATAGATCCAGGGCAAAACATATTTACACTTTTCTAGACTACAAGTAAAACAGTTCTGTCACTTGGTCATTTTGGTAGTTAAGAATGTAACAATCCTAATTAGTCACTTACTGTGGAGGCTCTATGGTTTTAGAGCAAAGATATTTTTTTTTCTTTGGAAAATATTATTTATCCTTTTAACAGACATTTTGGATATCTATTGAACCTTGGTAGAGACAAAAACCATGGGACACCAGAGGATAATTTAAAAAATGATGGTCTGGGAGTTCTTTTATCACCTATTCATGAAGTCAGTCTTTTATGGTAAAACGCCTTCATTAATCACATTTGCTATCGAGGCGATCACAAGTAAACCATGAATCTACAGTTAAGTTAAATGAGGAGGGCATTCATATTCTCAGAATGCTAACGCTTGCTAATTTTTTTCCTGCTAAAAATACTTGCACCAACCATTCAGAAATTTTCTGTAGAATTCAGGTTACTTTTTGAAAAAAAAAAAAATCACATCAGTGTCTATGAGAATTGACTCTTATTTTTTTATAATGCTTCTAAAGAGAGAGAAACTTAAGGTGAATTTCAAGATATTTGAGACCTAAATGAATTATATTGAAAATAACCAGATTTTGGAAAACGTTTATGAATGATGGACTTCTCAAATGTTCCCAGAATCATAAAATTTTTGGTTTTCATTAAAATGTTCACCAAAAACCCATTACCATGGCAGAAATAAAAAAAAAAAAAAATGGCCTGCTTTCTGCATAACAGATTATGTCACAGTATCCTAAGGGATGGGTCAATGGGATCATGAAAAATTTAGACTATGATAGTACCATGGAGGCAAGGCATTAGTTCAACAAAAGACCAATGTGGGAGTCTCCCTAGTGGCGCAGCGGTTGAGCGCTGCGCTCTGGAGCTGTCGGCAGCAGCGATGGCGAGTTCGACGCCCAAATCCCACATGGTGCGGCAGACCTCTCCTGCCTTGCCTGCTGCTCCCCTCAGCAGTGTATTTTTTTTTATATAATATATATTTTTATTGTTATTTATGTCTTTTACATTTTGTATTCCCCTTGGGTAGCCCACCACCAATTCACCCGTGATCCATCTCCATGGTCCCTTGTGTTCTTTTCTATTCCATTTTGTGCCCTTTCCCTTCCCTCCCTCCGCCTCCCTCTTCACCCCCCTACCCCCCCACTGATTGTCTCTCTCCCACCCGGCCTCCCTATAGTCCTGTTATAAGTGAAACCATTCGATATTTTTCTCTTTCTTTCTGGCT
>PVIJ01019546.1:0-23273 GCA_004024925.1 Scalopus aquaticus
AGGAGAGGAGAGGAGAGGAGAGGAGAACTTTTCCCAGTGAAACACCTTAAGTTGTCCATGCCCTCATAGGTAAATGCCAAGTCAAAGAGAGTTGGTAGTGATGGAGGAGATATAACGCAACCCCCTCCACTCTCAAATCCATTGACTCTAAAATGACATCAGTAGGGTTGCTGGGTGCAAAAGCTTGCCACAAGTCTAAGGCACCTTCTGGTGGGAACCATACAAAAGGGGTGAAAGGGACCAGGCAAGTCTGGGATAAAAGCAGCAAAATCAAAGTGCAAATTAAAGGTTTCCATTAGCAGCCTCCACACATGTCTCTCACCCATATCTCTTCCGAGTGTCTCTATATGTCTCAACTCTATGTGTCTTCTCCATGTCCCCAAGTCCCTGGTGCAAGTCCAAAGCCAAGAACTAAGAGGACGCTTTTCTCTGCACATGTCTCTCTGCCTGTGTCTCTCTTGTCCAGTGTCTCTCCAAGTGTTCTCAGCCCACCAGCCTTCTGTGTTCTTCAGCTTCCCTGGCTGCAGAGCTCTGCCCCCATTAGGTGGCCAGGGACTTTGCCGCTTCCCTTCTGTGGAAGTCTCTGTTACACATCCAGTGCTCTCCTGCTTCCCCAGGGGCCTTCTCTCCAGTGGGCCCTGGGTGTGAATGCCGAGAGCTCACTGAATCTAAACCCCAATCCCCCAGACTCAGGAAATCCAAAGCCCCCAACTCTTGAAGGCTCCCCAGTTTAGATGGTCTAGTCCTTTGCTGACTAGAGCCTGGCTTTCAGCTTCTGAGGGAATATTTTGTTTTATCTTTAGCCAGTCCTTTGGGACAGGGGAAATTGGAGGTTCCATGTTACAAAGACCTACTTGACCTCTTCAGAGAAAGTGAGGGAAAAATAGATTATTTGGGGGGGCTAGGTCCACAGGACAATAAGTTGGTTGACTTTTCAGCATTTTTTCAGATATACTGACTAAGATAGAAGACTTCACTATTAAGGGCTCAAGAGGAAGGTGGGTTTGAGGGGCACTGATTAGGAATGACGTTCTTTCAGGACCAGAACTCAGGTGCCACTTAACCACTGTCCCGAAGGAAATCTATACGGTGGCCAGGTTAGTGGGGCATGGGAACTCTCTCCATTGGCCCGGACTGGAGGCCCCCAAGGCCCTCTCAAGGAGGGCAGGAGTCCACACCTGAAAGTGCCCCCAAGCAGTTGGGAAACACTTCCTTCTCTCTGTGCGCCTGGCTGGGAGCTTCAGATGTGTCCGCTGAATGAGCTGGATAAGGCTACAGCCAAGTTATCCAAGCACTCCTGGCCTGGCGCGCCCCAGACTGGCCCAGGCAGACTGCTGGCAGTGACTGCCGTGTGCTCCCAACCCTCACAGCCAGCTCTGACCCTATGTGTCCTGTGGCCCCCCAAACTCTAAGCATTAGCCTCCCCACACCTCTACACAGCCTGCTCTTCCAGATGGCAATGCAGCTCTGGAAGGGCCCGGATGCCACAGCCCATCTTCCTGCATGTGTGCAGATGGCTGCAGGATACCACTGGCTGAGGGCAAGAGGAAACATCCTGCACCCCTGGGGTTCTTTTCAGGCTGGATGAGTAATCAAACGGCACATTAGCAAAGGAGAAACTCTCAATTTAATAACATATGCAGGAAATTCTAAGGAATGACAGAGCTGACCAGATGGGATGGTGTGAGTAGCTCCTGCACCCCATTTAAGCCAGGGGCCCCCTGCCTTTCTTTGTAGTTGTTCTTCCCTGGACTCTGCTGCCAAGGATCCTTCCCTTTGGTATACTCTTATTCTGTCTCTAAATAAATTTTGCTGTTACTTCTGCTAAAGATATGGCTTTCAATTCTCACACCACACTCAAACTGAGGAACCTCAGCACTCAGAAACATCTAGGAACCCCCAAACCTGGTAACAAGTCCCACCCCAAAGAGTGATTTAATTGGTGTAAGGTAAAGCCAAGGCACCTGCAAGAAAGTCCAACTGATCCTAGTGAGCAGCAAAGTGAGACCCACAGATGCAGATTTGGAGGAATGAACCACATCAGTGAGCGCTAAGAGAGGGCCCAGGGGGCCTCTCCTGCCTTGGGGGAGTGGGGCGCAGTGTCACGGTCAAGGGAGGCTTCCTAGAGGAGGCCACCTCAGGGCTGCTTTGAGGGATACCTAGGAGTGGGTTCAGTGGCCCAGAGACAACAAAGAGAGTAGGGCTGGGGAAAGAGAGGCAGGGAACTGCAGGTAGTGGGAGGGAGGGTGGGCTTGGGATCTGCCAGAATATTCAAGTTTGCTGGTTCTGTATAGTGAGATACAGAGGCGGAGAAGGGGCAGAAACATGTGGGGCCTTGTAGGGTTTGAATATGAAGGCAACAGCAGCCACTAAGGAACAGGAAGGGGTTGGGAGGGGGGTGAGATAGATCCTCTGGCATCTTGATTTCTCCAAAATCCAACAACAGACACCATTTTACCCAGGGTGTAACCTGGAACATACAGAGCTAAGTGCTTTACATGCATTGTCATTCTTTAAAAAATCATTACAGCACCCCTATGAGGTGGTTATTATCCCCACTTTACTGGTGAACAACCCAAGTTAAATAACTCACCTGGGGGTCACACAGTAGTTAAGCGATCTGGCCTACTCCATATCCTACTCAACAAAGCCAGACAGAATTCCCGATAAGCTTTAGTCCCTCCCCACCTCTGACTGCCTTTGAGGCTCTGCTGGCTTCACTAATTGCTCAGCTAATGTTTGCATTTTAATGGGGGCCTTCTGTTACCTTAAAGTAAAGCAACTACTTTTCCTAATTGATCCAGATGTCTGTGCCCCAATGGCACAATCTAAAGGTTTAAAACCAACCTGATCCCTGGAAATCATTTTGACCTGTCCAACAAATTTTCAGGCGTTTAGTCACGTACATTCATAACTTCTAAATGCAAAGCAGATCCCCATGACAAGATGGAAGGTCTTGAGCTCATTTCCTGCACCTCCTGGACCCCCATTGCAGGAGGGATTATTAAAAATACAGATTCCCTAGGTTCCTCCAGGCTTACTGAATCAGGGTGTCAGGGGTGACGACTTAGAAACTGCACTGGCTAGGTCACCCAACGTCAGAGTTTGGCCCAGTCCCTGCCTCTCCGGGAGGAGTCTCCAGAAGTAACTGGTGCTTCCCTTCCTTCCCCTCCTATATATCATCTTAAATGTAAGGATCTCCTGCACACAGGTCTGAAGAGTGAGTTCTCAATTTCCTGCAAAGCTGCAGCTCTTGGCACAGAACTTCCTTGTGTCCTGAGACTGCGACTGTGGTGGCCCAGCTAGAGGAAATGCGGGCTGTGAAGGCATTGATGAAGGGAGGAGTAGAGGTAACTGCCATGCTGGCTCTTTGCAGATCGGCAATCCTTTCTTCTCCCGTAACAGGGTGGTCCCCGGGAGAAAAGGTGTGTCCCAGGTTCCCTGTCCCACCCAAGGAAGGGTGGAACTGAGCAGGATATAAGAAACTTGAGAAGAGACACAGAGGACACACACAGAGGAGACACGGAACACAGACAGAAGACAGGAGGAGACAGAAGAAGGATGGAAAGCCAGAAGAGGCCCAAGGAGCAGAGAGGCTTGTAAAGAAGCTGTACTGGCCTGGACGGATTGAAATAGACGTGGGTGAGAGACGCGTGGGGAGGTTAACGATGGCTATGTTGATTTTGGTTTTTTGTTCTGTTCCGCTCAGAATTGTCTGGCTGTTTCTGACCCTTATGTGTCGGTCCCTGACAAAAGCTGTTCTACACTTGTGGCAGGCTTTCGAGACTTGCTTTGGGTCAATCCCGTTTGGGTGGACTTTTACCCAAGAGGAGTTGGTTAACATTGGGTGCTTGATTTAGATAATATATTCTTTGTCTTCTGTCTTTTCTAATTGTATTAAAGTCTGGTTTCCCCAAAATGTCCTATATGCTTTGTATTGATGCGGCAGATGGCTGAACCCATTTAGACCAGGGCAGGTCTGGGGTCTCGGGGGTGCCCCTCTCCCTGCCCTGTAACACTCACGCTGCAGCTCAGTCTTGCCTGATTTCCCTGCTCAAACACCTATTTGCAAAAATCTGTACCTAGGTACCAGGCCACTGTTTAGTGGGATGTGTGGTGGGAAGATGGGATGACCAAGCTGTGCATCTGAGGGAAGGTAGATTTTAACAGCCTGGCACGGAAGGATTTGTTTTGCAAATTAGAATCACAGAGATCACCCGCCTCAGTGGAAAATGCTTTCATGTGGAAGCTAATGTGGAGACCATTGCCTGGAACCACCCACCAGACGCCTATTGGGTGCCTCTGCTGACCATCTTTAAGAAACGAGGGCCTTTGACCCTATGCCAACTTTGCTGCTCAAAATAAGAGAGGAACTTTCCTGGCCACGCTGTCCATTTAGGATTGGGATTTAGTGCAGATAGTATGAAACCGTTTCTTGCAACTGAAGGCCAAGGAAACCCCAAGAACCAGGGCAGAGTTTCCCAGAGACAGGCAGTAACCTGCTCAGGCCCCACCACTTGGGGGCAGATCTGGGCTGGCATGTCCCTCCTGCCAACTAGAAGTCTTTCCAACTGGTGAGATTCCATGACTTACCTCTTTCTGGGAGAGGCCCAAGGAGTGTGGTTTATGGGTGTTTTTGATCTTAAACCTGGAGAAGTCAACCAAATGTTCAAAGACTAAAACTTGTATAATTATAAGCTTGACCTAAGGTAAAATTCAAGGCACAAGGGAAATGACTCCTGAGGATAGCATTGGGAGAGATTTCTTTTGAGAATTAGGAGAAGGCATGCTCCATGCTTGCGGGGGCCTCATGATTTGTCTTTTGTCCTGTAGGTGACCATCCCATCCCCTGAGGAAAGAAGAATCATACTTGGGTAGAAAGTTTGGTTCAGTGCCACCTGATTGTTTGGCCTTCTGGTATACCCACATCCAGGTGGCCATACCACTTCCCAAATGTGTGAGCATAGCAATGCCATGTCACTGATAAAACCAGGTTCTAACTTCCCAACCCACAATCCAGGTGAGCTTTCCTGCCACCAGATGGAGACTGACTCAAATCTATCATCTAGAATATTCTTTGCATATTCAAGAGACAGATTATTTGAGTTGGAAAGATCCTCAAAGGTGGATCTCCTTCAGTGAGTCTCAAACCCAACTGAACAGAGACAGCAGTGGAGCAGCTAAAATATGCAGAGGCCTGCAAGTCGATGATTTCAAGGAATCACTGTTTTGCTAAGTGTGATAGTGGTGTTTGAGATGAATAGCAATTTGCTTTAGAACATTCAGGTGGCCACAGGAAATAGTGGGACATGCAAAGAAGGTCACTGGGGAACATTTACTGTTTATAAGAGTGTGGACAACGTCTAGTGAAACCAATATGGGTTAGAGGAATTACCATCGCTAGGCCTTAAGCAAAGGGGGAAGGCAGTGCCAAGGACTTGCAGACAGGAGTGATGTCAAGGAAAGCTGGCTGCATGGCATGCAGGGGAGGAACACAACCATTGCCAGCCTTCCAGGAGGAGGGAGCCAGGGAAAGCACAGGCAAATCTCACCATCCTCCTGATTAATTCTCCACAGATTTATCATCCAGCAAAGTAGGAAAACTCTCTTTGGTTTATTTATTTTTTAGGTCCTATCACCCATTGAAATGTGGGTTCCTTAACTGTCTGCCACACCCATATTTTCCTTTTATCCTCTGAAACAATCTCTAAATGCAACTTCAGCCCCACCTGTTACAGGCTGTTGTCTTGCAGTATTTTAGACTGTCTGGCTTTATGCAGACTACAATCACTTTTCTAAAATTTTGGGAAAGACACAGTATGAAATGTAGAATTTTTTGGATGTTAGAAAAATGATATTGTACATATACCATGTACTCATGCCTGTCATCAAATCCATTAGTATTTCCACACAGCAAAAGAGAAATATTCACCTCAGTGGGCTAAATAGACCATTAATCACCTTGAGCCAAATGAGGACAGGATTTTGCAGATAGTGAGTTTTGGTCAGGTTCAATTCTGGCTGTCAAATGAATTACCAGAAAAAAAAATTTCAGTTTTAAGATTTTTTTTGGATTTCAGATAAGGGATTATAGACTTGAATTTCTGTATTTCACAGGGAACATGAGGAATAGATTAGGTATCTGCCAACAATGATAGAACTAGTCAGGAGTCCAAGAGGCAGAAGTTCAAGTACATAAAAAGGAGCCTGCTCTTCTAGAAACTATGCAATTCTACCTCCTGCATTCTTGCATGGTGCTGTCAGAACTGAATTTCTAAACCCATGGCTTCAAGGAGTGAACACCTTCCATGATTCACCAACATTCATCTCCTTAGCCCTATATACAAAATGTTTAGTGGTATAACCTCTACCCAACCTTAAGTCTCATCCCCTGGGTTACCTCAAGGAATAACCATTATTGGAAGATCCTCCACACTGGACAGTTCCAGCCTTCATCCCAACTCTGCCTGGGATGCAGTTGGCCTCCCTTTCAGTTAGCTGAAACTGAACTCAACTCTCAAGAGTCATTTCTGCTGTTAACTCTCCCCTGACACCCATATTTTCCTGAACACAGCTGGACAGAGGGATTCAGGATGTGGTTGCACTCCTGAAAAATGAGATTCTGTCAGCAAGGTGATGCCACACCTCTGAGCCCCCAGTGCCTAGAACCAGGCACATTGGAAGTGCTCTGAACACATGTACACAATCCCCACATTCCCCATTCCCTGCTGAAAGCATTTTGGCAGCTCCCACTACTCCTAGGATAAAGCCCCAAATATTAACAAGGCCCCGTTATTAGACCTCTCTTTACCTTCCCTTTTTTCTCGTCCAGCTCTTGGTCCTTCCAGCTGTGGTCAGCTATGTTACTTTGTTCGGCTTGTGGAGTCCCATGTTCCTGCCAACTTTCACCTGGTCAATCTTTCTCCTGCTCCTCTCAATGTTAACATCATTTTCTCATAGAACATTGTTTCTTTGCTGCATAGCCTATGTGGCAGTGGGAGCGGGCCGCCCACCCAATATGCAGTCTTCCTTTTCCCTTGGTTCCAGAACCATTAATTTATTTTGGGATGACAATGAGGGCAAATAAAGTCTATATTTCACGACCTTTCTTGTAGCCATGTGACTGGGTCTGATGGAGCATATGTAAATAGAATTTGGTTGATTGATACTTCTGGGAAAGCTCTTCACAGGTTATCCTACTTGTTCTCAACCTTTCTGGAATGTGAACCTGATGGCTGGAGATCCTATAGCCATCTTGAATCATGAGATGATATGCTAAAGCCTGTGACCAGAATTTGTGGAAGAGACGTGGGTCCCTGATTACTGTAGAGAAACCATACCAGGGCTCTCTGGATTTCACCTATGCGAGAGAAAAATAATTGCTAATGTGTTTAAACCACTGTGATATTTTAAAGGAAAAAATCCTGCTTATCTAATCTTAGTGATATATTCTTGTTTGAATTTGTAATTAAACATATATTTAAGGGATTATTTGATTAAGGTCTCACTTCTATGCTAGATTACATTAGTTCACAGAACAAATGCAATGTGGAATTTTGTTTAATGCCACAAAGCCACTGTAACAATGTAATAGTCTGTGACAACTAACTAACTAACTAATTAACTAATAGCCTCTCATTTTGTATCAGCTTTGGAAGTTTGCAAACAGGCCCTTCTCAGATCTTAGGTTTAGCAATATGCCCTGCATCTAGAAATGACTCTCAGATATTTGAGATAAAGAAAAAGTTCCTACAAATAAAAATTCTTTGGTGTTCTCCAGTCATTTCTCTACTGCCTGCTGTTCAGGAGAGTCTCAACTTGTATAGTCCCATTTCTATCATTAAGCTCCTCTCTTGCCATTATTCTCTCATTTTTTATGCTCCAGCCAGGCTGAACTACTTACAGCTTCATAAAGATCCCATGCTTTCTTCTTTCCTCTGGCTACATATATGCTGTTCTTTTACAGGGAACTCAATTATTACCTAGCTAATGCCATTCACCCATGGAGTCTTACCCTTGACATCGCCTTCTTCAGGAAGACTTTACAGTTTCTTGAAACCCAGGCCAAGCCCTTCATTATGATGCTCCCAGGGTCTTCTCTAACTCCCCATCACAGCACTTGTAAAAATCCTGAATTATTTCCTGTGTTTCATTTGCTGTGGGTTGAATTATGTCCTCCTAATAAGTGTTGCAGTACTAACCACCGATACTTGTAAATTTGGAAATAGGGTCTTGTAGATATAATCAAATTAAGATGAGGTCATATTGAATCAGGGTGGGCTCCTAATCCAATATTGCAAGAGGGTGGTCCTCAAGAAGGGGGAGTGTCCCAGGACCCCACCCCCACCTTAGGCCTGAGAGAGCCAGGACACCTAGGACTACGATTCCCAGAATGCCATCATCACCAAAAGAAGGATGCTGAGGACTGAGGGTGGAGTTAAGCAATGGTTTTTTTTTTGGGGGGGGGATTTTAAATACCTGACGTGTGAACTTGGGGACATTGGTCCATGGTGTGGATTGAGGAGAGTTTTCCTGAGTAGGTGAGAAAAGTCCAGCTCAGCGAAACTGGTAGGACGTTTTTACCAATTTATTTCTTTATCTTTTCTTTTTTACTTTTTGTAAATAAATCTTTTTATTAATTTTATTGTGTGTGCCTGCATTTGAGTTTTTAAGTCTCTTTTTAAGCACACGGGTGGGAACCCAGACAGGCACCCCAAGGGGTTACCCTGTAACAATATGACTGATGTCTCTCTAAGAAAAGGAGAAGAGACACAGAGACAGACACACATAAAGAGAAGAATACAGTGTGAAGATGATGTCGTTTTAGAGTCGATGGATTTGAGAGCTGAGTGGGGTCCTTGGGTTCACTCTGGGAAAGGTTTCACCAGAGCTCCCTTTGGCGGCACGTGACAAGTTTCTCCACGAGACAGAGACTCAGTCATACTTAAAGAACAGGTTTATTAGGACAAGGAAGTAAAGGACGCTTGTACAGACACAAGCAGACAGGAAGAGCTGCCTCTCTGAGGGGGGCAGATTTGCTGAGAGAGTCCTGCATGGTGCATGTCACGGGCAGACAGGCAGGCGGCTGCCCTGCAGAGACAGAGTTGGTCAAGGAAAGCACCTGCATAGGCACAGGTGGGCAGAGAAAATGGCGGCCTCAATTCTTGCATGGATAGCACTGATAGAGCCTTCTTTCAGTTGGGAGGGGCTCATCTTCGAGGATGACTGTCTGTTTACCGGTTAACTAGAATTAGAAAAGAGATGGGAGATTCTACAATGGGCTCAATCTCCTTATCTTTGCCCCTACACTGCTGTCTAACTCCTACTGTTACAGGATAACCCCATGGGGTGCCTGTCTGGGTTCCCACCCGGGCTCTTAAAAAGAGACTTAAAAACTTTTAAATCCCCCAAAAAACCATTGCTTAACTCCACTCAGTCCTCAGCATCCTTCCTTTGGTGATGATGGCATTCTGGGAATCGTAGTCTTAGGTGTCCTGGCTCTCTCCGGCCTGAGGTGGGGGTGGGGTCCTGGAATACTCCTCCTTCCTGAGGACCACCCTCTTGTACCACCTAGGCTTTGTAACTTAGGAGCTGGCACCTAGGGATTGTGCTAATGGTTATGTTGATTTCTTCTACCCCCCACTTTCTTGTGTGGGTCTAATTATAATCTTATTTTGCGTTATATCTCCTCCATCAAAGACATAGACACACAGAGAGAACTCTGCTGATGGAGGAAACAGGCATCACAAGACTAGAACCTGACTCACACAAGGAGGTGGGCTGGAAGGAAGCATGACCATTACCCCAGTGATAACCAAAAATCCTTAGGCATCAGTGGCTGAGGTGAGCAAAAGGTGAAGATATGGAGATTGAGCCCATTGTGGAATCTCTGGTTACCTTTCCAATCTTGGGTGGTTATTCAGGATCAACAGCAAACAAACCACTCCTGGAGGGAACAAGCCCCTCCCAGAGAAAAGAAGACTCTATCAGTGCAGTCTCTGTGGTGGCTCGGGGCAGCTGTCCCTCTGCCCACTTGTTCTTATGCCAGTGTCCTTTCCAGCAACTCTGTCCCTCTGAAGGGCAGCAGCCTTCCTGCCTGCCTGTGACCTGTACTGTTGCAGAATTGATGCGAGAAAGCCAAGGTGTACTCCGGAAAACAGTGAATACAGGTTTATTACGCTAGCGATCCCAGGAGGAGTTCATCTCCAAAAGAAACTGGACCCCGAACAAAGGAAATGAGGGGTTTTTATACATAGTTGGTCAAGGAAGGGGGTGACTCTGTAAAGGGGGGGGATTCAGCCTTGGGAAGAGCACTTTTTGCTTTCTCTTGCATCTGACAGCCCCTTCCATCTGCCCAAGTGCCAGAGACTCTGAAGATAATCTAAACCAAACACATGCTAACTGGGATTTACAATAGGGAACTTGCCTGGGGAAGTAAATCCTGCAAGGTAGAGACCATTTGTCCCTTGCAATAAATGTGACTGGCCTGCTTATAGAAGAGAACCCCCATCTCTTCCTTAACAGGTTTTTATCAGTAATTCACAGTCCGGGCCTTTGGTATGCGACTAAGTTTTAGCCAGGGCAAAGGTGGCTTGCAAGTTGGGAGGAGGTCTTATTGCTCTTGTAGCCAAGGCTTTTCACTGCCCAGGCTTTTCTGCTTGTTAACTCTTTCCTGGTACGGTGCCCTGCCGGGTCTTCATTTCACTGACCTCCCTCAGCAGAGGCAGCTCTCCTCAAGGCTGCCCGCCTGCCTGCAACCATACAGGCCACTCTTTCAGCAAACCTGCCCCTTTTGGGGCAGCTCTTCCAGCCCACTTGTGTCTAAGCAAGTGTCCTTTTCTTCCTTGTCCCTTTCCCTAATGATGGAGGAGATATAACCCAAAATAAGATTAGAACTAGACCCACACAAGGAAGTGGGGGTAGAAGAAATCAACATAACCATTGGCACCGGCTCCTGGGTTGCAGAGCATGGGTTGGTGATAGACAGCGGTATCTAGGGCCAAGGATATGGAGATTGAGCCCATTGTAGAATCTCCTTTCTCTTTTCTAGTTCTAACTAGCCAGTAAACAGACAGCCATCCTACAGGATGAGCCCCTCCCCACTGAAAGAGGGTTATATCAGTACCATCCGGGCAGGAACTTCGGCAGCCATTTCTCTGCCCACCTGTGCCTATGCAGGTGCTTTCCTTTCCCAACTCTGTCTCTGCAGGGCGGCGGCCTGCCTGTCTGCCCGTGACCTGAACCATGCAGGCCTCTCTTAGCAAACCTGCCCCTCGGCGGGGCAGCTCTTTCTGCCCGCTTGTGTCTGTACAAGTGTCCTTTACTTCCTTGCCCTAATAAACTGTTCTTTAAGTATAACTGAGTCTCTGTCTCGTGGAGAAACTTGTTACGGGCCGCCGAAGGGAGCTCTGGTGAAACCTTTCCCAGAGTAAACCCAAGAACCCCACTCCGCTCTCAAATCCATCGACTCTAAAACGACATCACTATGAAAGACTGAATATATGAATGAACAATGACCAGACTCTATATAAAAATTGACCTTTGACCTACAACCTGAAGAAACCAGCCCAGGAAGTCAACTTACCATCTACAGTAGCTAGTACGGATAGACTAATCTCTATAGCAACTTGCCCCGAGGCAGTCAGCCCCAAATAGGCAGGACCTGATTAATAGCAGGCAGTTTCCTGCTTTTTACCTCTCCTTCCAACTTGAAATTGACAAGAGAAAGCCAAATACACACTCCTGACCAATCACACAGAATGCCCTTCTCCCAATTAGTTTGCCTCCAGCTTCCCCGGGCCACTGGTCTCCACTTAGGGCATGCCTGAAGCCTTCCCTTTTTGCCACTAGAAATCTTTCCCTTTCCTCTGCCTGCCTTTGATTCCCTGTCAAAGGCAAGTGCTGGGGCTGACTCCTTTGCTATCGTCAGTTCTGCTTATTCTCACTGAGGAGTCTTCATTTATTTCCACACCTGGGAAATGAAGACAGCCAGCATCTTCAAGTAAAGGCCAACAGTGCTCAGACTTCTTTCACGCCCTTCTGTGACTTCATTTCTGGTCGTTTTAGAGAGGAGAACTTATTTTTAACAACTTTTCTAGCTAATTAAAATAACTTGTTCACCACAAAATGCCAACGCTTAGCTTAATGCCTGGCATATAGTAAGAAGATGGAATTGATAGCTCTTTTCTTCCTGCCTGGTTAGATGTTGCCTGGCCAGAACATTGTGCTTCGTGAGAAAAGTTGTTAAGCAGAGCAGGTATGGTCTCATGGTTATTTAATATCCTAATATAAAGCAGCTAGATAATGTGATGCCGAGTGGACAGTTTAATCACAGCTGGTCAATATTTATGAGGCCAGGGACCCAGCTGTGCCTTATGACTTATTAACAAACCAATTCTGGAGTCCATAAGCCTCCTTGTGAGTCCACCTGTTCCTAGGTACAGGCACTAGCCAAAACAAGCAGGGAAGAACCCGTCCTCCTCCCTGAAATTCAAAGGACAATTCAGGCCCCCGCCTGCTATCTCCCTGCAGCTGAAAGAATTTTCTTTTGCATAAAAGGGCCTGTTGAGCTTTCCTTCCCTGCAAGCCTCAGCACCCTCTCCACCAATCCCCTCCAGGTAGTCACCTTCAAAACAGAAAAATCTGACAGACACCGTGTACCCTAAGGCTCTGGTTTTGCCTCCTGCCTGTATGTCAGAGTCACATGCCAAACTTGTTAAAATTACAGTTACTGGAGCCCCACCCAGCTCTGGTGAGCCAAAGCCTTTTGAGTGCTGCCCAGGCTGGTATTTGGCCTTTTAACATGCTCCATGGTGCCTGGGTTTAGGGGTATCAGAAGCCAACTGAAGACTGGTTTTGCCTTTTAGGTTGGAATTGAAATCGGGCAGAACGGGCCTCAAAAGCCCAGGCTCTGCAGCAAGAGCCACCAAAATGCCCCAAAAGGCCAAAAGGCCAAATACAACAAAGGACAGTGCCTGATGAGAGGACAGGACACTGCCTGTGGGTCTCACCCGCGCGCACAATTGCAGGAGACTTCAGGCTACAGGAACAACAACAGCAAACATGGGGTTTATTGTACAAACGGGGGAAACAGAGAGCTCACTGCAGCCTCAGGTGGCGGCCGCCTCACCCAGAATGCATTGGGGACGGCAGCTCCTTGGGAGGTGCTGGGTTAGACCAACAAACAGGCCTCTGAGACACCAGGCCCAGGGCCTCTGGGGCTCCTTTCAGGCTACGTCAGACACAGGACCGGAGGCCCAGTCTCTTCAGAGCCCTTCGGCTTCTCTTCCTCTTCGGAGGGCGGCTGCTGGTGCTTCTTTTCTTCTTTCTTCTCTTCTCAGAGGCCAGGAACTGACTTCTCTCTTCTCTCTTCGGAGTCTGGAACCGTCGTCTTTCTTCTCCTGGGGGCTGGTCGTGTCGTGTCTTCTCCTGTTTGGTTCAATCTTTTCTTTTTTTTTTCTCTCTCCCCTCGGTCCCTCCAGTCCTGGCTTATATCCTCTCCCAGAGTACCATCCATAAGTCTGATTGGACCATGTTCAATCCTGGAGCTGATTGGACCGACCCATCAGCTCCTAGCACCCGATTTGTCCATACAAAAACGGCAGTTACTGGGCAGGAGCAACTGCCATAACTGACTCTGCAGCAGCGGGATAAGAGGCCCCACTGCTCCTGCAGACACCCAAGCTGCTAAGGCAGCTTGGTTCCGGTAACAGAATCAATAGCAAAATGCTGCATGTTTGTGACCTGACAGGTCCACAAGAGATTCAGGTCTTAACGTGAAGTGTCTCTGGTCTCTGGTCTCTGAGAATTGACTTCCTTCAGGCGCAGAAGCAGGGCAGCCCTGAAGCCATAATTGGCTACACAAAACCACTCCCTCCTCGAGCTGACCAGACCAGGGTGAACATTGGCTGGGTCTTGTCATTTGAAATTTCTCTAGCTTTGAATCAAGAAATAGATAAGAGTTGGAAGTCACTTAAGGACAAAAAATTAGACTCTTAACAATTTAGACTCTCTGAGAGCTTCCTGGTTTACACTTCACAGAGAGCCTGGTGGTTTAGCATTTCCCTAATTCCACAGACTAGCCAATATGAGCAGGCTGTTGTCATTCATAACTAAACAATTTCAAGGTCCCTCTGCCTCCCCCCATGAAGTCTGACAGGGTCCTGTGGACTAGGAAATGTTGAGTATTCATTGTTCTAAATTTTACTAAATCACCCCAAGTGCTCAACTCTCTCCCTGAGGGTTTCCATGTCTGACTCCCTCTCAGAACCAGTTCCGGTGTATGGTTTTGCTCAGTGGAGCTTGAGGTAATTCACATCAGATGTTGACTGTCAGGCTGGAGGAGGCGCTATACAGTCACGCACTGGCTTCTGAAGCTTCACTCCTGACCTAACAGAAGATGCCTCCATAGTGATGGGGCCTGACATACCTCCTGCATCTGCTCCTTGGTGGAGCTCTGAGGCAACGCCCAAAGCAGCTCGTAAATCATGCGGAACCCTTTCCCTTCCTCCTGCTACTCAAGCCAGTGACCTGGAAGGTGATGGGGCCCCATCAAGTGTGTGTGTGTTTGGGGGTTGGGGGGCTTAATATTTACTGAGCACCTACTCTGCACCAAGCAATCAGAGTAGTAGGGATTTTTTTTTCAGTCGGCTCTCACTGTTACTTTATGAAGTAAATATTTTTTCCCACTTTACAGCGAGGAAATGGGGGCTCTGAGTTGTTAGAAACACACCCCTTTGCAAACAGCACAGCTGAATCACAATCCACTTGTATTCTGTCACCACTCAAAAGCCCAGTGACTCACCCTGTTAATCAGAGCTACAGGGAGGTGAGGTAAGGCCTGGGAACTACTGCACGGAGAGGCTGAGGGTCCACATGGTCATGGGCTTTGATGCCATAGTGAGAATAAGAAGGGGATCCCATCCCTAAAGGAATGTGAGGGCAGACTTCATTGTGGTTTTCCAGATGTTAATTGAAAAGAAAAATATATAGACCTTTACAGCTTTCCGGCCCGAGGAATCTCAGTTCCCTACTATTGCAGGTGCACGACTGGTCTTTGCATGACTCTGGAAGGGAGATGGGCCTTTGGAACTGTCTTGGACTTTTGGATCTTGCACTTCCTTAGCCATGTGACCTTGAGCAATTGCCTCATCCTTTCTGATAGTTCATTCCCACCCTTGCAATATTGTGGGAATAATGACATTTACTTTAGAGCTTTTTAAATGAGGGCTATTCCCCTCATTTTGCAAATGAAGAAACTGAGGATCTGAGATATTCAGTCATTCACGATTGAGATTGACATAATAGGAGAGGCAAGGAGGAGTCCACATAAAGCAGGACTTTCCGTGATTAGCAGTGGGCATCCTGACTATTAAAACAGTTGAGAAACCCTGTCCTGATGAAAGGTAGAACAAAAGGAAGCAGAGAAAAGTTTACAGTGCTGAAACTCAGGGACTCAGTGTTTGGCTCTGAGAACTGGTGCACAGAGATGCTCTCGAGTTTCTGGCTTCTCAGGAGTCTTGTGAGACCTTGGGTAAAGTCAACTGATCTCTGGGCAACAGGGAAGGTATTTGGTATCAATACCGAGGAAAGGAGAAGGAAGCGGCTCAAGGCATAGGAAGTAGACTTTGATTCATCCTAGTGACTGTTTTGGCCAATCCCTAGGGGGCGCTCTATAGCTGGACTGGCCATTCAGCTAGGTCTTAGTTGGGTGAGGGGGGAGTTTGAACTTTTCATCCCCATGTTGGTTGATCAGTCATTAGACACAGTCATAGCCAATAGGTAAGATAGACAAGTAATTGATTGCATAAGTAGTCAATTATGTATAGCTAAGGATAGTTTGTTAACACTAATGAACTTTTCTTAAACCACTTGCCTTATATTCCTCTTTCCTCCCATAAAAGTCCTTCACTTTGTCCCTCCTCAGGGGCACACTGAAATCATCCAGTACCTCTCTCAGTTCTTCTAGACTGGCAAATAATCAAACAAGCATCTGACAGATTGATGAGAAGATAGAACTTTTGGGACTATTTAGAGACTCAGGGTTCTGGCAGAAAAAAGGGAAAAGGAAAATAAGATTTTCATGAAGGTTCAATCTACAAGTGCATCTGTAAGGGAAGAAGAAGAATGATGCACATCCCTGCTGACAGCAACAGGAAGCTGCTTCCCTTTCAATACACTCAGGCCTGCAGGAGAAGCAGAAGAGGAGTGTAGGGTAAATGAAAGATTGATCAGGATTTTCTGCCCTATCACCATTAGATTTAATGATAAACACCTGAGGCCCTGCACGCGTGCCTGATGACAGCACCTGGAGTAGGGTGTGGGTGTTCGTGAGTGGGCGCACCTGGGCCTGGAGAGACTGCGCATATAAGGGTGGCGTCACAGAAGCAGCGGGGCAGAAGCAGAAGAGAAGAGAGAAGCAACATCAGCGTCAGCAGCATCAGAAGCAGAGAGACCCCCGAGACAACACCAGAGAGCCCAGAGAAAGTGAGGACTTGCTGAGGGCCCAGGAGGCCAGCCAGCCTTCTGGGCCCCTGGCCTCCATGCCTGCCCTGTACCTGGTTACCTCACCTCAAAAGATAATTAAAAGCTTAAAAATGCCACCGAGGGCTCCAGGACTCCTCCTTGACCCATCTGCCTGAACCATAGGGACCCTGCCTGTTGCCGTGCTGGCACAGGAGTTACCAGAAATAAGAAGAGTTGAGCTCAGGAAGAGAAGGCTAATAGGAGCTGCGAAAAGGAAGCATGCCAACCTCTGCTTTTCCACCCCACCATTCTCCCATTGACTGAAACCCAACAGAAGCTAGAAGGCAAGGGAGCCCACTGATGCAGTCCATGGAGTTCAGCCCCTCTTGGGGCATAGGGCTGGGTGGAAAATTTGGGGATACCCAGCAAAACTATCTATAAGAAAGGAGGGGCCAAGCCCATGTGGAGGGAAGAAGAGCATCAAAGCCCATTAGCTACTTCAGGTGGGGGAACGGTTCCACTGACAGGAAGAGTATAGTGTTCCCTAGTGACCACGCATCAAGTCTCTCCACATATTTGCCTGTTCAATATTAAAAGGTCAGTTCCAAAAGGAAAAGTATGAACCAAATCAGTAAATAGAGTCAGTGATGCCGTATTCTAAATGGGGTCAAGACATGGAATGCTGATCTCCTTGAACCTTATGAAATGTTACTAAGTGAACATGATACTGCTTCACTTCGGGAATAAAGACTATTCTCCTAACTGCTGGCAGCCCAATGCAGGGATTGCCTGGGATGAATAGAGCCTCACCCAAGACTGACTTTGTCCAAGGACTGACCAATGTGGAGGTGAAACGTCCAAATCCCTTCACCCCAATTAAGGCCCATTCTGAATGGCCAGTTCAGCTACAGAGTGCCCCTTGGGCTTGATTGAAACCATCAATGGGATGCATCCAAGTCCAACTTCTTCCTGTGTTCAGTGTTGCTTCCTTCTCCTTTCCTCAGGTGTTCATACCAAAGATAGTCCCTATTACACATCTGTCAAGTCTTGCAGCTCAGAGTCTGCTTTCTAGAACTCAGTCTGCCACAGTTATTAGCAGTCCTTATGACCAAAACTACAATTGAAAGTTTACAACCAGTAATAAAAGCAGACATCGAGATGCTTTATCCTTTATCCAACACTCCTATGTTCCTTTAACCTACTCAGCAGTCTGGAAAGTTCAGCAAGTACTCAGAGAACAGCAGCCTCATCTGTTTTATTACTTCACAAACACAGGAGCCCTGCATGGTATCAGAAACATCCTCTCATAGGCAAAAAGTATTTAGGAAAACAATTGTCAAGCTGTTTCATGGAAGGTGTGTTCTATCAGGTATGAATAGGTGTTCTGTTTTAAAAGAGGGACTGATGTGCAGACTCCTATTTTGTGTTAAGCTTGTTCTCTTCACTGTAGAATATAGCAGAGCCTTTAATATGTTAATGTTCTTTCTCAGTCTTTAAGAAGAGGTTTCATGTTCCTCATTTCCCAAATTTATTTGACCATAAAACAGCCATTACTGTCTCTCCAGGTCTACATACAGAATGTGGCATTAGAAATGCTAACTTTGATGAAGGGCTGATTAGATAGAGGCTTCCTCCGCTGTTACTTGCCTTTCTACTTCCTTTCATCTCAAAGAAGGAAGGGAATTCCTGAATAGTTCCTGCAAATGGCATTAGGTGACAAATGTCAGACTGTTCCTTGGTGCAAGAAGGCTGTTCCTTGGCGCCTCACTGGCAAGGAGCTGAGCAAACTGGTGGTTGTGGTGTCTGTGAGCATCGAGACTGTTCCTGAAAGAGGGAGGAAAGGCCTGAGCACACCTGGGGGAAGCGGGTGGGCAGGAGAACAGGGGCATGAGGGTTGAGTGCTCTTGGGAGAAGAAGAAGAAAAGTGTGGGGTATTCTGCAGAGTCAGGTGAATTTTTTCCAGAGTCTCTGGCTTCCTGGTCAACCCTGCTGAGCCTGCCAAAGGCACAAATGCTTTCAAAAGAGCAAATGAGAAGGGGAAAAATGAGCCCAGGAGTTCTGTTCCAGCTGACTGATGTGGCGACTGTCATCACTACGCTCCAGGGCTTTGACTGGTCCAGCTCACAACTCTCTAAGACAGGAGGAATCCCCTGCTGAAACTCAGAGGAACCAGCTCTATCTCTGGGCTGACTCCATCTCTCTGGGTCTGAAACTGTGAAGCCAGAATATAAGCCTCACTGTCTGAGATTGCAGAGAAAAACAAACTCACATTGAAGAATATTCTCCTGCCTTATATTGACTTAGTGAATTCTCAATGATTTACATGAAAGGGAAGATTAAAAATGTGGCTTATCCCAAATGGAAATAATTCCAATGTCTTATTAGGTGCTGGGTCTGTTTGCATTTGAAAATTAGAATCTCAGATGTGCAGGAGTTTGACTTGCGTGAGGCCTAATAGTGTCCCAGTTCAGAGAGCTAGCTTGTCAGCACCTGGCTCAATCCTTGCTCTGCTGCTTCCTGCTTGTCTCAGGTTAGATCCCTCAAGAAGCTGAACCTGAGACAAGGATTTGAGTGTAGGTAGTTACTTTGGGGGAGGGGGGTATGATCCCAAGAGTCACTGCTAGGGGAGTGGGGCGTAAAACAGGAAAGGAGAGGTGGCCGATAAAAGGTATAGAGCTGATCAGTTTCCCAATATGGATCTCCCATCAGGAGACCATGTAAAACTCAAAATGATCCTATCACAAGACAAGGAAGCTGGAGATGATTAATCCTCTAAGTCATATCTTTGATTACCTGAGGGCTTCTCTAGCAAGCATTAACTCCTGGAAATTCTGGTCCCCTGGAATGGGGGTGGAGAAAACTTTTTTTTTAAAGATTTATTTATTTATACACACAAGCTGGGGTGTAGACCAGAGGTATGGGGTGGTGAGAGGATTCACCAGAGAGATAGTGGGGAGCAGAACAGGCAGATCTACTGAAGTACACTGCTGAGGGGAGCAGCGGGCAAGGCAGGAGAGGTCTGCTGCGCCATGTGGGAATCTCCCTGGCCAGATATCAAACTTGTGCTGCAGCAGCTCTGGACAGCTTCACAGTGCTGCGCTTAACGTGTTGCGCCACAAGGGAGGCACCGGAGAGAAGACTTTAAGGTGAAGAATTGCAAGCCCTTGCAGGGGATAGGCAAGAAGTGGAAGGGCGAGTACTGGGGGGTGTGGATGAACAGCAACAGAGCTGGTGTTTAACTATGTGGCCCAAGCAAGCAGGAAACTTTCTATGCTTCATTTCCTCACTCGCAGTACTGATTGATAGGACCGTCTATCTGATACCGTTGTGATGACTATATGATATAGTGCTATAGAACATGCTAATGACTTATTACTATGCAGCAAACCACCCTAAAAGTTTTTTTTTAAGATTTATTTATTTATGCATACAAGCTGGATTGCAGGCCAGAGGTGTGGGGTGGTGAGAGGGTTCACCAGGGACAGAGTGAGGAGCAGAACAGGCAGATCTACTGAAGTACACTGCTGAGGGGAGCAGCGGGCGAGGCAGGAGAGGTCTGCTGTGCCATGTGGGAATCTCCCTGGCTAGGTATTGAACTTGTGCTGCAGTGGTTCTGGATAGCTTCATAGCGCTGCGCTTAACCCGTTGTGCCACCAGGGAGGCCAACCACCCTGACAGTTAATGACTTAAAATGACTATAATCATCATTGTACCTCACAGTTTGTGTGGATAATTCATACAGACAGGTTGCCTCTGCTCCTGATGTCTGGGGCCACACTTAATACTTGCGGGCTCGGAGCAGAATCATCTGAAGTCTTGACTGGGGATGGAACCTCATTTCTAAGACGGCTCACACACATGACTGATGTGTCAGGGCTGACTGCTGTGTCAGAGGTATGACCCCATACCTCTGGTCTACACCCCAGCTTGTATGTATAAATAAATAAATCTTAAAAAAGGTGTCAGCAGCTCTGCTCTTCTCAACTGTTTTGGGTTCTCTTCTTTCTGGAGTGTTCTCATGATATGGTTCTGGCTTCCCCTAGGCAAGCTATCCAAGAGGCCAAGGCAGAAGCTTCAATGACTTTTATGGCCTAAGCTCAGAAGTCACATACTGTTCCTTCTGTGCCATTCGCACAGGTCAGCACTGGTTGATATCTGATGAAAAGACTACCCAAGGACTTGCATACCAGAAGGCAAGGGCCATCAGTGGCCGTGGAGTCTGGCCATGAAACGAAGTGCTATTCACAGAGAAAGAGAATAATGTGAGCTACATTCTAAGGACAAAAGAAAACCCCTTGGTGATGACCTAACTCTGAGGAGGCAGGGAGCCCAGAGCTAATTTTCCCACCTGGCACTTGCTCCTCTCCTCCCAGCCACGTCTCCCTGGGGTTAGACAGCTTATTCTCTGCTTGATGAAAGTTCTCATTGCTAACCTTCCCTGGAGCCAAGCAGGTGGTGCTTGACTTTCAGCAAGCATCTCAGCAGGCAAAGTAAACAGAGGGTGTGGAGAGATCCATAATGCTGTAATTAAGCAGAGAAAGGTGCTAACTGCAAATCCGGTGTCCCAGATGTCCTCCAAGGGGTAGTTAGGGCTGCGTAGAATCTGTTAACTGGCAATAACTTTGAAAGGAGGGTTTGCCAGAGAGAAGCCGGCGTCGGCATAGATCACCTGCAGACAAGCCTGGACTACTATACATCCAAGTTCATTTGTTTGAAACTGAAAGCTCTGAGCCAAGGAGTCCAGCCTGGGTCTGAATTAATGATGAGCATGAATGAGGTTTGGCATCACTTCCCTCGCAGAGAGGCAGGCATTTAATGAATTTTTCATGGCGTGCTCAAGGTGCCAATTTTGGTGCCAGAGTCTCAGAGCATGGTGGTGCTGAGCACAAGGGCTCTGCACCATTGGCATGGGTGCTGTAAGGACAGGCTGGAGTAGCAGGGAGGATGATGGTTTATTCTCCACTTGCTCCAGTGTCACCCACAGGGGACACCTTCTGAGTGCCTGCCCCATTCCCGACCATCTCGCTTGAACAGCCGCAGTTGTAATATGTGGTAACACGTGCCCTCTGCAGATATAAGTGGTCCTGTAGCAATAGTCTCTGGACAAACATTGAGCCCATAAAGTCCCTCCCCCAGAGCACTGTGACAGAAAAGAATGAGTGGGCCTTTGCCTGGGGCAGGTAAAACTGATAACCTGTTCATTGAAATGAACCTTCTGAAGAGATGCCCTCTACCCAGTCTGCCTACTTCTCACCATCAGAGTATGTGGTGATCACTGAAGTTGGATTTTTCAGTGAAAAGGGGAGCTCAAACTGTTATATAAATTTACTGTTTTGAAATGCTACAAATAATTCTTAAAATGTTAAAAAAACGACATTCTGAGCACCAAATAATCTCGGTCTGAAGGCACTGTCAGCCTGCAGCTTGAGACCTGCTTCTGGACAGTGTCAGGTAGGGGGACTTGGGTTACACAGAAGGTATGACTTGACCCAAGAAGACCTAGGGCCTGGAACGTGGTGTCTTCCACTAAAGCTAGAGTAGTCCTATATAGCATCCCAAAGGGTGCTGGGAGCCTGGATACTAAACACAATGGTCTGGAATGTATCATCAGGGGTCCCACTGGGTCAAGGCTGTCATGGATTGAGAAGGTCATTGGGAGCATTTCTGTGCTTTGGCCAGACGAGTAGTTTCTAACAGGTGATGGAGAAACTGAACTTGATGGCAGGGCCACGAAGCTGAAGGAGGAATGGGAAAAATAACGAATTCACCCCTGCCCATTCCCAAAAGACAGGATGAGCCTGAAATTCTTATACAAAAAATGGAGACAAGTCTTGGTGACGCCTGATAAGGAACCTCCAGCAAGCTGGGCAGATGGAATATGGAGCCAGTTCTAAGTTGATTAGAGAAACATGAAAAAAAAACAACAACAACAAAACACATAATATTCCTTAACCTGAGTCCTGTGGTGCAAATTCATTTTGATGACACTTGCAACCAGATGGTCCGGATAAAGTCACTGCACTAAATCCTTACCACTGGGGCTGCGTCAGGGTTCTACAGGGAAAGCAAATCTCACCCTAGACATTTAAAATGGAGGTGATTGAGTACGTGTTCTTGATCCACAGGAGATGAAGGAAGCCAGGCAACCCCAGAGACCAGCAAGAGCGGGAGGCCCCCACCATGGGTAGGATGGACAAAAGGAGAGGTCCTAGTGGGGCTCGGCACTGGGAGTCAGAATTGGGGCAGGTACACTGGCTGCACCTGGAGCCATGGAGGGAGCAGGAGAGATAGAACAAAGATGTCTTCCAAAAGGAGTAGTGTGAAATGCTCCAGCTTCTCCCTTCCTTCTGCACTTTAGTATCTGCCAGGGCCTCCAATTGACAGAGTTTCGGTAAAATCATCTTAAATGAAAGCCTAGGAAACAGTCTCCCTAAGCTACAGAAGAAGCATGGGAAGGGTGGGGATCAGACCTGAGACAGAGAGGGTTAAGTGGGCAGAAGAACCACAGAGCTAGAGGGGCCTCCCTGGTGGCGCAGCTGTTAAGCGCTGCGCTGTGGAGCTGTCGGCAGCAGCGAAGCGAGTTCCACACGAGTTCGACTCGAGTTCGACGCCCAGCCGGGAAGATTCCCACACGGTATGACAGACCTCTTGGGCTTTGCCCACTGCTCCCCTCAGCAGTGTATTTCCTTTGATCTGCCTGTTCTGCTCCCTACTCTGTCTCTGGTGAACCCTCTCACTGCCCCACACTTCTGACCTGCACCCCAGCTTGATTGCAAAAATAAATAAATCTTTTTTTTTTTTTTTTTTTT